>JAPKLW010003444.1:0-41695 GCA_026898455.1 Plectranthus barbatus
TGTTTACTTATCTTTTCTTTAAATTAAAGTCTTCCGCTTTATTATTTGCGAAATGTGTTTGTTAAAACGTGAATCATCAATGTAACGTGGCCCCAAATTGGGAAGGTCAGTTGGGGGCGTTACACGAAAATTCATAGATTTCCTTTAAGACCGAATATTTGAAAAGAATGAAGAATTTCTGTATACAGAGAGAATTCTGTATACTGAATTGTTTCTCTAAAAACCGAGCCCTTTTACAATAGTTTCTTCTCTTATTTATATGAGAGAAACTTCTATTACAAGAAAAGTTATGGAATTAAGGAGACAATTGCTTCTTTCCAATTTCGGGTCGGATCACATCAATTTCATTCCCTTGATTTGTCCTTCCCATGATACTCGTTCTTTAAGGGCTGATTTCCAGCTAATTGACTTGTGTCAATCTGGTGGAAGGTATCCGGGGAGTTTGATCCAATAGTGTTCAAACCATCTCTTTCTTATTCCCAACTTCTTGCTAATCGAGTCATCTCTCTCCTGCTGAGCAATGGAATTGTAACTGCTTCTTTGATTGGCTCGTATCCCATAATTCATGGGTACAACAACCACTACAAGAAAAACGTAGAACGACAACGGTTAAAAACCGTTGTCGTAGCTATATTTGGACCGTAGACGTAGGCTGTGTTGTCGTAGATACCCACCTACGACAACGGTTTTTAACCGTTGTTGTACATGTATATGACAACGAATTATAACCGTTGTCTATTTTTAAAAGTGGTGGTTGTTATAAACATTTTCTACAACGCTTTTGCACATTTTAAACAACAACGCCTCTACATTAATCGTTGTCGTAGATTAACAAATTAAAAATTAATATAAAACATGTTTGTAAACTATTAAGTAAGCAAAATAATACACAATTGAAATCACGAAATTCACTAAAATATAATAAAAATTTCATTAACAATCACAAGTCATCAACAATATTCCCTAAGTATTTGACAATCAATATCTCAAAATAAAAAATATACCAAACTACAAAGTAATTATTTATCTATCAATATCCAAAAATACAAAGTAAATACTTGTCCATCATACATATTCTTGAACATAGTCGGCACATTCCTTGCGCGCATCATCAATTTCCCCAACATAATAGCTCATTTTGTACTGTTAAACAAAAAAGTTAAAAAGAAATATATTTATATCAGTAAATGCACAATGATAAATAGAATGATGCATTAATTAGGACCCACTACACTTCAAGTTGCAAATATGTAAGGAATGTAAGGAATTACTACATACACTATTGAAGTGAATAGGAAGACTTCTTTGCTCAGGGAGAGAATGATAAGTAGTTTACAGTTCCCAAGTTGAGGGATTTGTTGTCATGAAGAACCCCAAAAAAACAAGTAATTTATGTCATCTCCATAAGCAGGTGGAATCATGTTGTAAAAGAAGAAGACAATGTAAAAGATGCATACAGAAGTTGTAGGCTTTCTAATATTCCAATGTCAGCGGATAGTGGTCCACTCAACTTGCGGTGTGGAAGGATCCTGCACCATGTTATATGTCATTCACAATGTATCTAGCTTTAGGTACAACATTCAACTTTCCTTATAATTTCTTAAGCCAGCGAAACAGAGAGTTCACTTCAAGTTAGAACAATAAAATTTCATATAAATACAGAAGACAACAAAAGTGAGACTGTGAGAGTAAATAAAATTTCATATTAAAAAAAATTATCCTAAAAAAAACAAGATGGGAGTGAGAGTAAGAAAACCAGATCTTAAGGTATTAAGAACTAGGAAATGTATTTCATAAACAACGTCATACTCCTAACCAAATGTACCTCTGAGGTTCTCAATATAAAGTTAAAGACATCAACAGGAATTGAATTATGGATCTTTGAATCACCCTTCTAATAGTGCCTCTTTGGATCAATTACACCTCTCAACTCTAACAATCAGCATGTTCCAATTGGTGTCCAATTGTCACCAGGAAAATACTAGTACATATAAATTGCAATATAGATTCAACAGTCTGCACAACAAGCTTGACTCCCTATAACAAGGATGACACAATGACTTACATAGAAAAGATAGACTCATTATAAAGGGACTGCATTCCTTTCGTTAGACTAGTCACAGAACCAACTTGATCAATTGATAAGAGCATTGTTCTTCTATCTACTAACAATATCAATCTAACAGTCAGAAGATTTGGAATCTCATAAGAAGGAAATAGATGAAGATCACATATTCAATATAAGAAAGCTTCTTGAATGTACAGAAATTCAATTTAATATTCCATATCTAGTTATCTACCAAGTAACTTCGCAAGCAGTGCATGAAAATACCAAGAAGAAGCATATCACTCTCTCCCTAAGCAATTGCACATTAAAAACAATAACACATGCAATTTATCAACAACAAATAATCAAGTAACCATATTCCCAGCTTCACATGATAGGCGCAGCAGACAGAAAATAAACATTGTGGAAAAACTATGGAAAAAAAATTAAATTATCAGAACCTTCAATGACTGGAGATCTTTTTTAAGGTCCAGAGTTATAGTTTGAGCAGGCATGTCAAACCTGTCACAAATGTACCTCTGAGGTTCTCAATGTAAGCTTGAGGTATCACCTAAAGAGATAATATTCTTCAGGATGCCAACTAAGTCATCGATTCCAGAACGAAGGTGAACATCCTTGACAGGTAAAGATTGCATTATTAAAGACAACAATTAAAGAATCACACGATTCAAGATTACATTATTAAAGACAGCAATAATTCTTCCAAGTTTGTTCAAATCTTTTTATCATGCCACAAAAGTAAATCAGACATGACATTCTACACTCTTATTAACGAATATTTCATCAAAAATATTAGAAGTCAGTTGTCAATCACAGGGATAGAGGCTGAGTTGGATAATACTTATCAGGGGTGGAAGCGTGCAGCGGCATGCGAACGGACTTGCTGACGAAGGCGGCGTACGTGCTGATGGCGGACGACGGTGGTGTGCGTGCGGACAGCGGACGGGCGGGCGGGCGGACGTGTCGACGGTGGACGAAGGAGTGGGACAGGGCGATGGGGCAGTGCAGGCAGCGTGCGAGCGGACGGCGGATGACAGCGTGCGTGCGGCAACCGTCTGAAGGAGGAGGACGAACTGCGATTTTGAGGGAGGGAGGGGAAAATTAGGATTTAGGGATTTTATTAGGTTTAAGATTAATTTTAGATTTAAATTAATTTAAAATTATAGATAAAATATATAACAATATTTAAAAGACAACAGTAAAATGTATTCGTTGTCTTTGGTAGAATACACAACACTTAAATAACAACGGTGTGAATAAACCATTGTCTTTTTGCATTTTAATATTAAAAAAGACAACGATTTAGGCTAATATCACTCTACGACAACGATTTTAAGCCTAAACCGTTGTCTTTTAAGTGTTGTCTATGAGCTTTTTTCTTGTAGTGAACATGAACCAAACAGATATGGTAACATCAGAACAACCCTTATAATCTTCGTTCACGTCAGCAACACCAACCATCTTCATGTTCTTTCGTACAATAAACAGTGTTCTCCACTCACTACACTTCTATCCATCTGAATGTGCTAGAAGCTTCCTTAAATTCTAAATATTAACATGCAGCTAAAGGTTTTTATTCAATATAAGTCCATGCCCAATGTACAAGTTCAAAATTGATGTAGGGGATATGTATGTTAAATACGATTTGAACACTTCTCTCGCTTTGATGTATTTGTTATGTGAAGTAAGATGCGATAAGTTGCAAGTTTGGAAATAGCCGTGATATCACCTTGGGCACTTGGATTGCTTTTATACTTACCTGACAGACATAGGATAAGATACATGATCCCACTTATTTCATGCAGTGATCGATTCGTACAAGTGACTACGTGGTTTATGGTTTGGAGCATGCATGTTGCACACTTAGACAAATTGCTCACTTACACTAATAAATTTCCACAACACACACTTTAGCATTCACTCTTGGAAGCGGAAATATCTTGAAATTTTATTTATGATCTCTTATATATATACCCTATATATAACTTCTCCGTTCGATTACTTATTCCATCAAACAATAAGTTAGGATTTGTTTGTTTGATATATTCCACTTATGCTGGAAAATGAATTTGATAGCATGGAAATAATATGTTTTGCTATTGGATAAAACCTTCAATACACTTGTATTCAAAGTGGTGCTAATATTTTCATTGCTCTACTTCGTAAAATTGCTCGAGCACCAGAATTCCATCAAATGTACAATCAAAATAGCAAAAGAGCTACCATCTCAACTATATAAAACCTGAAACCTTCAAGTGGGACAACTTTTCAGTCAATTAAACACAAATTGGAAAAATGCCAAAGTACTTTGGGTCAGCAGCCCCTCCTTCCAGAGATGGTAACACTAGTCCCACAACTGATATCTCGAATTTGCCGAAAAGAAATTGTGGTCCATTATAAACTAAAAAGCAAGCTATATCTTGGACCACCCACTAATAACTCGAAGCACTCAGAGCTTCAAAGTTTACCTCTCCAAAGCTCTCAAAAACTCGAAAGGTATTCATCGTACTTGATAATTATTTAACCATTATTGTCCCACTTGATTAGCTTACAGAGAGACAAAAGAGCTTCTCAAAAAGATGTAAGGAACGGGGGCTTTTCGAATGAATGGTGCTATTTGTTCTCGAATCACCCCATCTTCTCTAATCGAAGCACCCTCCCGAGCCACTCATTGAATGCAAAAGAACAATAAATTCAAGGGGGATTCGGGCATGGACTTCGAATCAAAAGCTAAGTATCTTTCTAAAATATCTTCAATTGAATTCATTGCTCTTTTGCAATATTTTTCGTATCTTAAATGC
This sequence comes from Plectranthus barbatus, assembly GCA_026898455.1. Lineage (NCBI taxonomy): Eukaryota > Viridiplantae > Streptophyta > Magnoliopsida > Lamiales > Lamiaceae > Plectranthus > Plectranthus barbatus. Next base: position 4,870 of record JAPKLW010003444.1, read on the forward strand.
ATGCAGGATAACAAGATTATTAAGTTTGGAAGCACCTCGAGCCAGTAAACTTTACCAAATCTTCCATCCATGACCTACACGAGGCAATGATTGGTGATTGCTCCGAGATTCGATCCTGATTGAGCCGACTATTGCTCCGAGAATTTGAAAAGTCCGCCTGAAATAGCGGTTCGAAATCCCTTCTATTATTTAAACGATTCAAAGACTACCCCGCGATTCGAGTTGTTCAAACTTTGCTTTGCTGCTAATTTTATTCTCAAGTCCGAGCAACTTTGAAGCAAATCAATGAGACGGAGATCGAACCTGAATTAGGGAGGCCCAATTTTGGAGCTTATTACAAATAACAATTCTCGAATGAGCGAATCTATCGCTCCGAGATAACAACTCTCGAATGAGCGAATTCATCGCTCAGAATGAGCAAATTCATCACTCCGAGATAACAACTCTCGAATGAGTAAATTCATCGCTCCGATATAATAATTCTCGAATGAGCGAGTACATCGCTCTGAGACGACATTACAAACAAACATGTTCACTTCAAGCTAAAATTTTGATTGATAAATATCGCTTTGAGATTGACTCGATTGAGTAAGGTATCTCCGAAACAGTTTAAGAAGATACTGCGAAATAATATGACTCAAATGAGTATATTTAACGCTCCGAGATGAAGGATTATCCAGGATTAAACGCTGAGTTGACAAAATTCTAATGAGTAAACTCATCGATCCAAGATAACGAATCTTGAGTGAGCTAATTAATCACTCAAAGGTAACACGCCTCGAGCGAGCATGTTTTAGCTTCAAACCAAAATTTTGACTTAGTAGCGTAACTCAGAAAATAGTTTGATTGAGAAAACTTCCTAAACAATTTCGAATGAGTATACCACTCTGATACGAAATTTCAAGCCAATTATAATACTCCAATGCACAATATGTCGAATGATACTTCGAAACTACGATGCTAATGAATAGCACCATTTGGGAAGATAACATTAATACAACAAACATTTGAAATGTTATCTCCAAGGGAAACTCCTGTCGAGCCACACAATGTAGACAAAATCAACATCCTCAAACCATAGGATGGAACTAAAGGTTAACCCAAGAAACCTTAATTCAAACAAAGTGAGTTAACAATTCAAAGTCGTCAGAGAATTGCTTCAATCAAGATGGAATACTTCAAAATAGCATGACCAAAATAACGGTGAAGTTCAAACAAAATTTTCCTTTGTTCACAATCGCTAAAGACAAAATTAGCTCTTTGATGAAATGAAGTCAATTCAAATGTGCTCAAGTGTTAAAACTAGAAACAAATCTCAGTTTCAACAAAGTTGGGGGCTGTTGTTGTACCCATGAATTATGGGATACGAGCCAATCAAAGAAGCAGTTACAATTCAATTGCTCAGGAGAGAGATGACTCGATTAGCAAGAAGTTGGGAATAAGAGAGATGTTTCGAACGCTATTGGATCAAACTCCCCGGATACCTTCCACCAGATTGACACGCGTCAATTAGCTGTAAATCAGCACTTAAAGAACGAGTATCATGGGAAGGACAAATCAAGGGAATGAAATTTACGTGATCCGACCCAAAACTGGAAAGAAGCAATTGTCTCCTAAATTCCATAACTTTCCTTGTAATAGAAGTTTCTTTCATATAAATAAGAGAAGAAACTATTGTAAAAGGGCTCGGTTTTTAGAGAAACAATTAAGTATACAGAATTCTCTGTAAAACACAAACTTTGATATTCTTAAGTATCTTTTTGGATTTTTCTGGATCACTCTCAATAAGAAATTCTTCATTCTTTTCAAGTATTCGGTCTTAAAAAAAATCTACGAATTTTTGTGTATCAACACCTCATATCCAAATAATACTATTTACATTGTATTATAAACTTGATTTGTACCAATAAATTTTGACTAAAGTTATTTATGTTTTTTAGCTTGGGGGTTTTATGCCCAACATTGTAATAGCTTTCTATAATAAGCTCTAGAGAATACTACAAGCTCTCTAAAAAATAGAATAAATATAGATTTATGAAAATTAGTCTAGAAAATTAATTAGAGCCACTAAAATAGAGTAAGGGTGATTAAATCCTAGCAATTGGCTATCATTATAAATAGGGTTTTTTTTCTCATATTTTTATCAAGCAAAAAATTCAAAAACATTCTCCAAATATAAGTAGTCTAGTCCGTCCTTTCTTAAAGATCTCATTCTCTCACTAAGTTTTAATAACTTCTCTAATAAAACATCTTATTTCCAACAATTTAGAGTTTAAAAAATATATATAATATCATAACAAACTAATTTCAATTTTCTTGATCAAATTATAGAATATCAAAATAATAAATTTATAATATGAGTTATCTATAATTGTGATAATATAAAGTTTCTAAACCATATAAAGTAATTTAATTAAGGTTTATTTGAGTTATATTTGGAACAGGTTGGAAATTGAGATGTAATCTATATATTATACTAAAAGAGTTCCGAAATAATTCCCGCCCAAATTTTTGAAAAATGTGCAAGTAAGATGTAAAACCCTAATCAATCTAATTAATTTTCCAGCTATTTTATCAATTTACAATGCAAGGACTGTACAACTTCTGCCTTTGACATGTGTGCCAAGCAAAGTCTAGAACAGTAATACAGCCACCTCAAGCCAATTGTTTTTCCAGTTTCCAATTAATGGACCGTAGAACTTCTACAGCCATAACAAAATTTACTTTTCCAATACAATTCAAATTTCAAACTCATAAAAAAGAATTCATTTTTCAATCTATAAATATAGGTATTTCTCTTCTTTGTAACAGAACATCTTCCTAATACAAAAATATTATTTGAAGCATTGTTGTGTATAAGGCCGAAGATTTTTGTTCTCACTGAAGTCTCCTAGCTTCGCCTCAAATGTCGCCGTCCTGTCTTCCAGGGATATCAATTGTCTCGCCTCCACCAATCTCCCTCCAGTTTACCGCCGTCGTCGCAACCCTTATCTTTCCGTTGTCGATTTTGCACTCGCCACCCCCATTCCTGCCCTCTGTTTTCTGCCATGCCCGCCCTTCTCACTCGCCAATGTTCCTCTTTGTTCTGTCTGCCGTTGTCATCTTGCTACGATCTACTGCCCCGGCGTCCACCACTGCCACACGCCATTTGTGTTGAAAATATTTCCTTTATGTTGACTCAAAAACCGGCTTCGAGTTTGTAAAAACAAAGCTTCGAATTCATGATCTCACAAAATGAAACCTCCACTAATCCGTATTCCGTGGTAATGGTATATGTATAGAAGAGTGTTTTTTTATATTAAGTGTCTATTATTTTTATTAGAATAGAATATGTAATACGTGCCAAGCACACAATTTTGCCATTTCTTTTGGTTGTCTCCACCTCGAAGCAAAATTACCATAGAAAAGAAACAACCATTATAAATAGTCACAAGATGATGATCAGGTGAAAGTTTCTGTTGTATTTAAATTTCTACGAAAATATTTGATTGTAATTGTAATGTAGATTTTCTTATGTTTACTTTTCAGTTGTTTCTTATTCTTTTATTAAATATATAACAGAAAGTATTTAAATATTTTCTCACAAGCATTGGACTATGTAATCATAAATATAATAAAACTGCCCAAATCCATCTGAAACTTTAAAATATAATAATATTTTAGGATAGATTTTTAAATATTTTCTCAAAATCTATCGATCTAATATTCAAACATTGGAAAGTCCTCCGCGTGGCCATAAATATGATATAGTAATATAGTCATTTAAATATGATTTGTACGTATTAAAAATTATAAATATTTAGTTTTATATATTCAACTGATGCATGATTACATGTGTTAAAATTCATAATTTAAATGCAGATAATTTGGTTAAATATTAGTTATGAGAGACAACAATATTGGTTCCGGTGTATCACTATAATCATCTCTGGGGCATATTTGGTCATCTGCACTACACGCATTCAAGTTATTCATATTCAATCAAACAATATTTTTGGTCACAAATCTTATTAATTTTATTGTTTAACACTCATTTACAATCATTTTTTTCTTTCTAATAGTCGATATTAAAATTAATCATTATACATAAATACATATATTGATTTAGATGTTAAGTTAGGTTTCTAATTCCCATTTAAGGAACTCAGTTAAATACATAATACATGGGTTTTATTTGGCATAGAGAATTAAAAAAAAAAAAAGAGAAAACATTAAAGCTGTATTTTTTGTTTTAAGTTGTTGCCACCATACTAATCTCCAAATGTCGAGATCCATGTTTAATAGAAACAATCCTTATCACGGCTAGCAGCAAAATTATTTATGTCCAAAAGCTCGAATTCATAACCTCCGAGTTATAGATAAAGTACTTTAACTACCAGACTCTAAACAAAATAATAATGTTAAACGTACACTTTTATATATTATACATGTAATATATATAATCATTACTAACATTCAATTTATTTATATAAAAAAATATATTATTTTTTACACTAGAATATAATATTTTCGTGCAACGCACGGGTGAAATTCTAGTTTATGAAATAATTTGCATGTCTAAATTTTTTGAAGATTATGTCGATACGTATAGTTTAAAATACCTAAAGTGATCATGCAATGTTGAGATTATTAGGTTTTGAGAGAGAGAAACTGAGTTTTATTGTTTTAGGATAATTATACACGTGATCTCACTTTCTAATATATACACTGTTATTATTTTCAAAATTAACTTGAAACTAGCTAGACACATTCTAAAAGATCTTCAACTATCTAGAAGTAGAGTACAAATAGACTATACTCATGTGAGCTTATACATAGCCATGCACGGTTCTCATGCACAACCATGCACCACAACCTTAATACAACCCACTTGAAACCTAGCCGGGTAGCAGCTAAATACTGAGTTTGGATGCAAGAAATGAGAACCAAATTGCAGAAACTAGTTCGGTGAAAATGTCAAAGGTTTGCTAATCAGAAGGAACATAGCCAACCTCCAAAGTGTTGCTTGCTAGTTTCTCTCAGACAAAGTGAACATCCGCCTTTATGTGTTTCATGCGGGCGTAAAATACAGCAGGGGTGGAGACAGACTTGAAACACCGTGGGGGCTCTATCATATCTTATTGGATCGAGTCTTATAATTTTTTTTAAAAAAAATATAACACAGGATTGGAAGCTAAAGAGATGGCGCTTTGATTATCACTCCAGAAACGAGCAGGTGCTTAAAGAGGAAAGTCAAGCTCTTTGAAAACAAATTGAAGCCATAAAATTTCTGCCACTGTATCAGCCAACACCATGTACTCGGACTCAACATTGTTGCAAGCAACAAAAGTCTGCTTTTTAGAGGACCACTTAAGGAGGTTCGTCCCAAGAAATACATAGAATCCTCACGTAGACTTTTGATAAGCTCATATTTACCCTCACTTATCCACTTTTTGTAGTGCAATTAGGTTTAGTTATTAGTTGTTTTCGTGCTCGAGTGCATTATATAGGATGTTATGCTTGTTAGGCTAAGTTTTGTAGGTTTTTTAGGCTAAAAGTGATCAAAAGGTGAAAAGAGCCGAGGATGACAGAGGTGCTGCTTTGATTGACACACGAGAAGTTGACCGAAGAGGAAGACAAGCCAAAACCCAAAGCATGACCTTTGTGTCGACCGACATAGAAGTTGGATGTCGATCGAGGGTAGTGCAGAAGAGAAGGCTCGACACAATTGCAGTGCATGTCGATCGACACTCACTGTGTCGATCGACACAAAGGCCGACAAGATGATCGACATGAAGGCCATGGGCGGATTTTGACTTGCATTTGTATCGATCGGCAGGCTCCTTGTCGATCGACACGAAGGCCGGAAAAGGAGATTTTTCTCAGTTTGGTTATTTTCAATATTTTAGCCCAATACCTTTTTAGAAGTTTTCACTCCTCTATACATACTACTCATCTAGGGCTCGAAAATTATCTCTCTTTTTGATCCCCTTCCAAAACTTAGGATATTATTGCATTGGAGTTTTTCCAAGACTTTCAAGGTTCCTATTGTCATTGTAAGGTAATTTATAATTTTTAATAAAATGTTTTCTTTGTTTCTAAGCATGATTTGTGGCTAGAAACCCTAATAGGTTATAGGGTTTTGATAATCTTTTATGATGCATGTATGAATTATTCAACTCAATAACATGGTTTAATTCTTGATTTTTTTTCAATTGAATATAGAATTAATGAAGGACCGAGAGATAAAATTAATCTAGGTTTGTAGTTATTAATTGAAGGACCGAAATTCTAGTTCCCTAGAAATCAGTTCTAGGGTAATATCATCTAAGTCGGAGCAATATGACTTAGGGCCCTCAACATTGCATAGAGAAATAAAGGGAACAAATAATACATGAGTTACATGTTCTTCAGTTGCCACTTGTGCCAACTAGATATCCGCTTCTTCTCATTCTCCAATTGCTGCCATAAATGCAAGCATCACTTCCTCCTCTGCCTCTTCATTTGAGTTAAATACTCCATTCATTCTTGTGGTCATGGATGTCTCTCGTCAGCATGGCTTTGGCAATAACCTTAGAGGCTCTCTTCTCAAAGAGCTTGCGTAGTCTTTCCATTTCTTCATTGTCCACGCGAGGACATTCATACTTGAGGTGATCTGGAGACTAGCACTCAAAACACGATCTTTGGGGACACTTCACAAAACTCTTTTCCCCAGACTTGGAGACATCTGATTTGCTTTTTGCTTTCCCCAACAATTTGGAAAGTCTCCTCATCTGTTATTCAAGCTCTTCTACAAAGCCTTCATCATTTTTCCTTGACGAGATGGATGCTTCTCCTCCTTTACCTTGGTTGGACTCTGCTGTCTTCTCCAACTGATAGGTCTGTCTCTCTGCTTTATAAGGCTTCTTCAACCTTTTTTTATATCAAAGAGTGCGTCATTATCTCAATTCTGGCAGGATAAAATGGTTGGTATTGATGCCTCATGGTTTTTCACCATCGAAATGTCCCATTCATAGGCTTGAAGTTGGGGAACAAATCCTTAGTTCGGATTTGAGAGAGATCTTTCTCCTTCAGACTGATAACTTTAACAAACCGATCCTTCTTGGTCATCCTTGCAAGGATCTTGGCGTTGAGTTTGGCGATTAAGTACTTGCGCCCAAGGGTGTTCAACTCACTCACTATGGAGTTCAATCGTACCTCCATTGCTTTGATGATTTCTCCAAACATCATCTTGAAGGACTCATACTTATCGACACATACTTGAAGCTTGTTGCGTCTCACTTGGTCAGACTCCTTGCAAAGATTCGCCAAGTAGTCCAAGACTACCTTTGCGCTGTCCAGGTTCACGACTTTTCTATCAGGCTCTCAATGAGTTTGGAATATATAATATCCAGAGTCTAATAGTTCAACTAATCTCACCTATTTTCTTTGACTCTTTGTTCTCCAATTGGTTTTTCCACCAGGACATCGATCCATCTGCTCCAACAACTTCCACCTTTATAATTATGATATGCCTGTTTGTTAGCACATCTACTGATTCTGACTTCTAAGGTGTGTGAGAACACACTTCTTCTAGTTGACATATTTGTCTACTGAGAATTGGGTAAGCTTGGTGGTGTTCATCTTTAACTCTGAAAGTACATGTTTGCTAAGACATGAAACACCGCAAGGAATGGATCTGGTCCAAAGCGACTCAAAGCAGTCAGTTATGAAGATCAACCACTTTGATACCACTTGGTGGTCCCAAAATCAATAGTAACGTATGCGGCGGAAAAAAAAAATGGTTTACTCTATAGATCTAAGAACTGACTGTGTCTAGTTAGTTCTAGTTATCAAAACTGGTTAAGCGGTCGATTATTTACTTAGCCAATTTTACAAAAATATAGACCAACAATTTAGTAAGTTGTAGGGTTTTAAATTAAATGCAGAAATCTAAGCAGAGCAGAAAATATCAAAGCAGTAAACAAACACAAGGATTTATAGTGGTTCGAAGCCAAATTTCCTACTTTCATTCTTCAAACACGCGGTTGGAAATCACTAAAACTCGTTACAAGTTGATGTAGAATCTGTCGCAGCCACAAGCAGATCTTCCATCCACCGGCTGTATGCGGTCTTGCCTAGTCCACCGGGAATTTACTCTCTTCAGGTTGATTTGCGAACATGTTGCGCAACCACCAACTTGAAATGTTGGATGGTTGAGTTCTTCCCATAACGTAGTTTGTTGGGTGAAATGCCATCAAAGGTTTCTCAAGGAGTGAGAAACTCTACTTGAATTCTTACTTAAAAAATCTAGAATCCGAGAAGAGTTTCTCACTCATTGAGAAACTCAAGCGCTATTCCAACCAACCATCTATTAACTTTCTGGGAAGAATGCAACCATCTAATCCTTCCAACTGGCGGCAATGCGACGTGTTCACTCCTCAAGTTGAAGAGAACAAGTTCTTGGTGGACTAGGCGAGACAACATACAGTCGGTGGACAAAATAGCTACCCGCTACTGCAACAGATCGTGCTACACCACCTTGTAAATGGTTCTAATGTATTCCAACCTGCGGGGTTGAAGAGTCGACGAAGGAAATTTGGCTCTGAACAACTAAAAATCTTTGCGTCTTTTACCTACTTTGTATTATGTTTTGCTTTGATTTATGTTGCGGATTTGAAACCCATACAACTTTCTAGGTTGTTGAAGTATATTATTGTCGTGTGTGAAACACAGCAGTGCAAGTGCACATTGTCACAAGTAATAATAAAATGGAGTATTCTCCAAGTATCGATCCACTGGGAAGGGATAAGGTGCACAAACACTCAAATTGATTTAATTGATGAGAACAAATAAGTTGGTTGATTTGATTATCTAGGCATGATTTAAATGGAAAAATAACAACAATTATATAAACACGGGATGACAAAAATAGGGCACAAGTGATACGAACAACTTAAAAAAATTCTTTAATCAAATAATTAATACGGCCTAGGTTATGGAAGTGCCGACAATAGCAGGAGCAGCATCACGTCCTGGGTGGGCAAGTCTGGTTGGTGCTGAAGCTGGACATGGCAGCACTACAACCTAACATCGCAACAATTCCCACTCCCCCAAACTTGAGATGAACTCGTTCTCAAGTTTTTTCACATTCTCATTACTTGTTCGAGTCCTGAAACTCACAGTATTATTGCAAAAAGATTCATCAATTTAGCTTCTTTTTTTCTCTTTTTTTCCTTTTTTTTCATTAAACTCACAACTTAAGCAAAAACTAGGAAAAACACGAAGTTAACCATGCATAAATTTAGAAAGGCAATAAGGAAAACTAAACTATGTACAATCAAACGATCACGAACCATCCAGCAAGGTGGATAATCCATGAGTACCTCATGCGCAAGAATCAACTAGGGTAGTGCTGGCCTTCTCCCTGCTAAATGCTCTACCAAATTCTTGCTCAGCATTATCATACAACAACAATCTCAACTCATCAAATTCATTCAGTTGCAGCATCTTGGATGTCCAAGCTTCCTTCAAGTTTAGATTCAGATTTGCAGCACAGTGATCAGCATCGCTTCATGTTTAGCTCCCAAGTTGGAAGAAAATATAGCCGGAAGAGTGTCCAGTTCCCCAAGGTGGGAAGGTAGCTGCTTCAACTCAAGCTTCGGTGGAGACACAACCGAGGGTTCGGAAACCTTGAACTCCCTTTCATTGAGTTGTAATGGCTCAAAATAATTATGATGTAATTTTCAATCTGCTCCAGTTTAATGCTTCAGCATAGTCTTCAGCATGCTCAATCAGCTCACAATCTTCTAGTTTTGTCTCTTCCACAAGTGCATCAAGTACATCAATCATCGAACACCCTTCTTCACCACCAGGGAACTTCTTATATTGATCCTCTTATTTATGTTTTTTCAACCTTTGAGGAAAAGGTGGTAGAGGTATGTATTTTCGAGCGGCAGTCTGCTGCTTTGGTGCTGCAGCATTAGCAACAACCCTCTTCATTTCTGCCTCCTTCTCAGCTTCACATTCAACATGCTTTTCCTCCATTTGGATTGAAGAGGGCTCAACTTCATCATTTTTTGCAGTTGTTACCTCTTCAAGCATCTTTCCACTCTTCAACGTTATGGTCTTGCTCTGTTCTTTTCCTTCCCTCGGGTTCACCGTGTCACTCAGCAACGCCCCTTGTGGCCTATTCTTCATTTCAGTAGCCAGCTGCCCCATTTGGACTTCTAGATTTCTTAAAGTAGCAGCTTGGCTTTGAAGCAAAACATCTTGAGTTTGAATAATTGCCTCTTGGTTTCGTATTCTGCCTTCATTTTGCATCATGAATCCTTCAGCAATGCTTCAAGTGAACTATCTTGCTGCAACTACAGCTGTTGTTGCTGTGCTGGGTGCTGATAAGGTTTTTTATCCAGCTGTGGCTTCTGATAATCAGGTAGGGTAATATGGCTCTGTTGTTGCTGACTTAACCCTGCTGCAGCTTGTGGCGCAGCCCAAGAGAAATTCGGGCGTTGCTGCCATCCTGGGTTGTATGTGGTTGAATATGGGTTGTGTATGTTGCCCCATTTATGTTCTCCCTCGCAATAAACACAGGACAACACAGCTTGAGGTAGTTCCAGCATGATACGATCCTCGCCGGGAGGTTTAGATCGCAGCCTAGGAACTCAAACGAATAGACTCAGATACGATGCGGAAGCAACTAAAGTTGATAACGGAGGAAGACCCAACACCTTTGGATTCGAAAACCTTCAAGTACCGTAGTCCAGAATAATTCTCCTACGACCTAAGAAGCGAATTGATCCAACAACGAAGGATATAATCGAAGGCACCACAAACGGATGTGAAAGTTCGTTGATAAGTCAATTTTGAATTTCAAGGTAATCTACAGAAATCCATGAGTTTTCAGAATTGGAGAAATAACTCACAAAATTATTATTGAACTGAAAACTAAATTATTTGTTCCATAACAAGGCCTATATATAGGCAAACTCAAATCCTAATAAGGAAAGCAAATCCTATTCTAATAAGGAAATCAAATCCTAATTTCATAAGGAAATCAAATCCTAATATAATAAGAAAATCAAATTCTAATAAACTAAGGAAATAAAATATATCTAAAAGATATAATCCAAAATTACTTAAATAACTAACTACCAAATCTTATCAAGATAAATCAAATATTCAATCATATCTTTAATAAATATTCTTGAAATATCTTGATAAATCTTGTCAATTCGATCTCCATCACAGCATAGCACCAGCAGTCATACTTTTCTCTTGATGGCCATGATTGATGTTCAAACAACAACACTTGTGCAAAAACAACACAACACGGATTACTTCTCTTTTTTATAGATAAAACGCAATAAGATAAAATCAACAAACCAAGCGAATTGAATAGCAACTACTTAATAGCCTTCCCCGACAACAATGCCAAAAACTTTTCATGTGTGAAACACACTAGTGCAATTTCACAGTATCACAAGTAATAATAAAATGGAGCATTCTCAAGTATCGATCCACATGGAAGGGGTAAGGTGCACAAACACTCAACTTGATTTAATTGATGAGAACAAATAAGTTGGTTGGTTTGATTAATCTAGGCTTGATTTAAATGGAAAAATAACAGCAATTATATAAACACGGGATGACAAAAACAGGGCAGAAGTGATACGAACAACTTAACAAATTCTTTAATTAAATAATAAAAATGACCTAGGTTATGGAATCAATTTGGTTCAGGTGGTATGCTACATCATTGCAACAACACAGAGTTAAAGTTGCTGCCAAATTAATGTTCTCAACTAGATTTACCAAAATAGGTGAGATGGTTTTTCCTAATTTAATTTAACATATTCCTATGCACAAATTCAAATTAAGTCCAACACCATTTATAACTCTCTTAGGCATTTAAGCAAACACAACATCCACATATTCCTATGCATACATTGTGTAGCGTAAGGCTTTTACTCTTAATCTTAATTTTCCCAAATCTAGATTAAGCATGAATTGACAACTACAAGTTCCCACAAGAGCTGAAATTAAAAGAATTAAACCTTCAAATTCTCAAAACTCCATACCAACAAAAATGCTTCACATATAGTTTAAACACAAGCAAGCATCATCCATAGCCCAAGTCAAGTGGGTTTAGCTCATAACTGAAAATAAACGAATTAAAAATAGAGTTTGATCATGTAAATTAATGATTTGATCCTAGAAATCACAAGATAGAAGAGGATGTGTGGGAATCTCCCTAGATAAGTTGATGCTGAAACAAGATTCCTCTCTGCTGCAGCACCAGACTTCTCCAAAAAACCCAGCTACTTCAGCTCCCTTCCTTCAGCAATGGTGATTTTCAGCAGATGAAATGTCGTCCTCCCAACTGAAATTACAAAATCAAGGAGAATAGATGGAGATTTCTCAAGATAAGTTGATGCTGGAGCGTAGGATTCTTCTCTGCACAATCCAACTTCAAGTTTTCCCTCTCTAGCTCTGCTCCTCTCTCTCTCTACGATTTGGGGAAGATGAAGTGGTGAAAATGAAAAATGGGGTTGCTCCCCTTCCTTTGGTGGCTGGAGGTATTTATACCACTCTCCAACTAGGTTTCTTCATTTTGATGTATTTCCAACATTACCCTTGAAAGAATATGTACATTTCAGCACTTTTCAGACCTCCACCTCAACAATTTCAGCAAACCCACGTCATTAAAATGTAATGGTCCCCCACAATTGTGCTGAGTTTTCCTTTGACCAAAAATCTGCCCAGCACCCCATGCTATAGCATCACTTCTCATGCTTTAGTACACAGGCTTAAAAGTGGAAATTTCCTGCACGGGGTTTTGAACTCCAAGTCCTCCAAAAATAATATTATTTAGTCTAAAACACTAAATGAACATAAAAAGACACAAACACCTAAATACTAGACCAAATCGACATTTATTTAATTAAACATAAGTGAAAAAGCTCTCTAAAACGAACTAAAATCAAGACAATATAACTCTTTTACAAGAGTTATCAATTATGCGAAATCGGCTAAGTAAAGACTGGACTGCAAATAACAAGTTTCGTTAACCAGAACTAATCAGGAACAACAGATCTGAGTCTTGAACCAATAAGTCTAATACATATATTTGAAAAAATAACAATAACTTATGATATATTTACCAATATATAATAATATTAATAAAAGAATATGATAAGTATAGATTACTATATATATAATGATATACAACGATTGTAACATTTTTGGGTAGGAGGCTGATAATCCAAATTTCTTATTCAAAAATCTTTACATTAGAATTTCGCATTATTGGGATACATTCAAAGATATATACTGCCATGGAATTGCAATAACTTTTTTAAGGGAGAAACAAAAAAAAGAAAATGAAGGATTGGTCTGAAATATTTTATTAAAATGTTATATATAAAAACCTCCAGCACTAACCGTGATTGTAAGACAAGCATTATTTTCATTAAAATCTTAAAAGTAAGCTATTTATGTTTAGTGTGATTAGGGGTGGAAATAGGCTGGGTCGAGTTGGGCTTTGGCTCAGTAAGCTTGGGCCGCCTAAATCTGGACTTTTATGTTAAATAAGCCTGATTTTTAGCCTATAAAAAGTCTATCTTAGGCTATTGTATATTTATAATTATTTTTTATTTTTAAAATTATAAATATATTAAATAATTTCAATAAAAAATATGTATAATATTTTATATAAACCTATTATTTGGTAACAAATAAGTTATTCAATATGTTTTTTATTCCTAAATTATAAATATAGTTTTTAATTTTAAATAATAAATATATTTAATTAATTATATAATATATAATTATTTAAATAGGCCGGTCTGTTAGGCTTCGTAGGCCTATTTTAAAGCTCGAGCCTGAGCCTGCCTAACTAAAAGGGCTTTATAAATAGCCCAAGTCTCGCATGTTTACAAAATAAGCCTAGCCTGGCCTGGCCCATGGTAGGCTAGACAGAAGGCCCCTGTCGGGCGGCCTGGCCTATTTCCACCCCTAAGTGTTATGCTTACGCAGTGGAACCAGAAAATTTTTAAAGTGGATTTGACTTTAATTTTGAGAAGCTGGCCCTTCAAAGTTCTAACTCCTAAGAATATGATTACTATTTCATAATAAATTTATCTCTTAATAATTTAAAATAGCCAAAATTTTAAGTGAAGTTCAACAAATAGCCACTCTTATAAAAACATGCAGGATATAGCTAAAATGATTTGACCAATATTTGAATGGAGTTAAAATTCCAATTATACCCTCCTATGTATTTCTTTTCTATTTATCTTAATTTAATTCCGTTAACACGATTTGAAATCATGTAACACGAATTTTGGTATCAGAGCTATATGACACATTTTATTTGGAATGACACTACTAAGAGAAGAAATTTTGAAAATTCAAAATAATATAAAATTAATAAAAGAATTAATAAAATTTCATAAAATAGAAAATGAAATATACGAAGTATTTCGATTAGAAATTTTATTAGAAAAACTAGAAAAACAACTCAGAATTTTAATAACTACATGACATAGGGAATTCAAAAGTATCTAATTTAATATTAACATTAATAGAAACAATTAAAGAAAATCAAAAAGAATTATTAGACTCGATAGATCGAATAAAGAAAACAAAAATACAAAAATATAAATACCAAGATTTAATAAATTTCCTAAAAGAACAAGGAGAATTAGATAATAAAGAAATATTAACAGGAAAAGAAAAATGTCTTGAATGTAAAGAGGCATTAGAATTAATACAAGAATTAGTAACAAAAGGGACAACTAGAAAATTAATAAATGACCCTATAAATTTAACAAATAAATGGATACCACCAATTCGAAGATAAACGAAATAGAAAAATTAGCAAAATTAATAGACAAATTGCAATTACAAGATTTAAAAGTTGCAAGAATTGATGAAGAAGATGCTCAAGGTATCATATATGGAATAGATAGTGATGATGATAATCCAACATTAAATATGGAAGAAGAAGAAGAAAAAAGTAAAAAAGAAGATTATAAAAAGCGACAAGAAGATGCTTCTACAAGCAATGAAACACGACCAAATAAATACGAAAAAGGCTTTGTTGATTATATGTATAAAAATGATTATACATATACAATAGGAAAATACAAAAAGAATATTCCACCATCATACATTCAGAAAGAAAGAAGTATAAGTAGTGGAGTATTAAACATAGATTGTGCATCAAATGCATCAAGTTTAATTATGTTATGGATAAATCAATTCCAAATGATAGTCCAAACTGATGATTGGCTCGACCGAGCCAAGTCTCTGTTTGCTCGCTCGACCGATCCTGCACAGGCTCGACCGGTCCTGCGCGATCTCATGGTTTTGGCCATAACTTCCTCTCCCGAACTCCGATTGACCTGATTCCAGTTGCGTTGGAAAGCTAGCTCGAAGCTCTATCCATTGCCATGCTGAAAACAGCCAAGTGCTTAGAATTGCATTTTGGCACGAGCTCTCCAAACTCCAAACACGTGCGATTTTCCTCCAAAACTCCACCAAATTGGTCGTTTATGCCCAAAACACAACCTACACCATTCCAAACACAAAAACACGAAAACACAACCAAAGAACAACAAAAACATATGATACGGGAGTAAAATAGCCACAAACAAGCATGTACACACATCAAAATATAGGTCATTTTACGCACGTATCAATGATGATACAATTAGCAAATTACCACTAGATGATTTTTTAACATATATAATGTATAAAGCTACAGGACAATTATCAGACTGGTTACATACAACGCCATGTAATTAACCAACAATTTACCCTAAGAACAGGGAAAACTAATTGTACAACCCGATTGGATGCGCAGGAGTGTCATCAATCTTAAAGAAACATGAAACTTTAAATTTATTTAATCAAAATATAAATCATCTTCATTTTCATTTGCATCATCATCAGCATCGTCGTCGTCGTCATCATCATCATCTTGAGCATCTTCTTCTTCCTCATTTGCATCATCAGGTGATTTTTCCTTGTCTGAAGTTATTATAGCCTGAGAGATGATTGATGCCGGAACATCATTTCTACTCCACTTGATAAAATCATTTGTAGCTTGAATCATATCAAGTGTAGAAGATGACTCATTTTGCTGATAAGATTCTTTCATTATGAATTCATCCTCGTTATTGTTAAAATATCATGCGCCCTAGTTTAAATAATTTATTGGAGCAATTTTAAGAATTAATTGAATGATTTTGCATTATGATATCATGAAATATAAAATTAATTCTTAGGAAAAATGAAATGCAAAATTGATGTTTTTATGATTTAAAATTCATAAAAATTCATAAGTATAAGAAATTTTTAATTAACTTTATTAGTTATAAGAAAAAACTAAATCTGAATATAAATATGATATTTCTAAGAATAAAATGATTTTCTTTCAATAAATAATGAGAAAAATTTTGAAATTTCTTTTAATCACAACTAAGATTCAATTAAGTTCATGAATTCTAAACGGTTTGATTAATTAATTAATAAGTGAGCAAGATACTACCCAACTTCACTCGACTCAATAAGATTACACTCTAGTGTGAACTGTAGAGCAGGGCGGTGCCATTTGTGGCCTGACGAGGTTGGCCGTCCCATTGCGATCCGTTTTAATAAAATTACTTAATTTATGGTCTAAAAATTATTTTAATCTTATAAATAAGATTGTTCTTTCATTTAATGGGATTAAGACAACAAAAATAAGATTCTATGGAATTATTATAATTAATTTAAGATTTATTTCGGTTTAATTTCTAAAAAAGTATTCATTACACAACTTCTATAGTTATTGATTGGAGTATTGTCAATTAAGAATCCGAAAGATAGTAAAAGATCCAAATATTATCAATCCTTTATCTGGACTTGAAAGATCGTTCAATTCTCAATCTAGTCATAGATTGAGAATACATCTTTCAAATTATGAATCGATAACTAAAATATTTTTCAGGTTCTGGATCAACATTTCGCCTTGTTGCTACTTTTTGTCTGAAGATTCGTATTGGAGCTACATGAATTGTAATTAGGAGTGTGGGCGATCCAGTTTGGCTGGTTTATAAGCGAAATATCGGTCAAACCAATAGGTACGGTTTCAGATTTTCTCAAACCAAGGTCAAACCGTATAAAAAAAAGGATTTGGTACGACCGGTTTGACGGTTTGAAATGAAATATGTTTAACTTTCAACAACCTACTATCGAAAGTGGAGACTTTAGTTGATTTATAGAAAAGTAGAGCTTAAATGTAAATTAGTTGATTTCTATTATTTGTTATTGCTTATTATAATATAATTTTAATGATAAATTCTTATTTTTATAATTTAATGTAAAATCGAAAAAGACATGTGAGTTAATTGTATTCAATTTATAACCTTAAAATTTCTAATACAAAATCAAAAGAGACATTTAAAATTATAATAACGATGTTAATACTTAATTTGACTTTAAAAATCATAATAAATTATAATATTTAATGCTAATACTCAATATTTATTAGTTAATTTTCTTTAAAAATATTTAAATTAAAACTAGACTATATATGTTATCAACGTGTTTGTTTATATAATTGAGGCCCCAATAGTGTAAAGTATAGATTTAATGTTATACATCAATTACATAAGAACATATTATTGAAATAAAATCAAAATTAAAGATATAGCAATTAAAGAGGTTCAATTTTAGTTTCACAAGATATTACCAATTTTAGTTTTATTTTCTTTCGCTATTAAGACTGAAATTCAGCTTGTTTTATTAACTCAATATTTATTTGACTAGATTTTACGATTTTTTTTTTAGTTGGAAGATAAATAATTTTGTATACACATTATAGATTTTTTTATTTGGATAAATCTTGCTTCCAATAACAATATATTATATATTTCATTTCTCGATTATCCTTAATCAATATCTTTTTACAATATTTATATTTATAGATATATTTTAGAATTTGTGTGATCATGTAAATAGATTACTAAAATATTAATATATTATATTAGACAATTTATTTTAAGTTAATTATGTAGCAAGGATACGAAAACTCAATTTTATAAAAATATAAAAAATTATCAGGGAATACACGTATAAATATTTGTTAAGATATGTATATATATACAATAAAGATATGTATTATAAAGAGATATTTTAATTATTGGTGCCAACCAAAATTTTAATTATATAGGATAAAAAAATTTGAATTTTCGTCCCATTCATAATTAGCGCCAGACTTAAAAGTTTTTTTTTTTATTTTGGTGCCAAAAAGATTGAATTTTAAACAGTTATTCTCACGTTCCTAATCCTCCATATCATAACTTTCACGTTCCCTCATTTTTTCATCCCTCACTTTTTCATCCCTCGTAAAAAAAGAAGCTCATAATTCACAAGTAGTAAACAAATTTCAAGGCTACATTCATCAATGGAAAGATATAATTCACCAGGTATATGTTTTGATTTTTAAAGTTGCCTTCTAACATACAAGTATTCTGGAGGTATCGAGTTATTGGCATCTGATGCGCTTTTTTTTTTTTTTGTAGTTGAAGAACATGAAGAAGAAGAAACTGATCAGGATGAAACGCCAATTTCAAACCAGATTACCAATGGTTAAATTGACTTTATATTTGAAAGATTATTTTTGTAATTTAAGATTTTTTTTTTGATAGATTGCAACCAAAACTTATGTTTGTATTTTTTATATAGGATCATCAGAGCGCAAAGGACGAGGTGCAACTCGAGGTATTTTGATTCAAAAGAAAAGGAAGCAACAAAAAAATTAGACATTATTATCCATCCATCAAGAAAACGAATTATTGGGCCACATGCAATGGATTTCAAAACTGAAGCATGTGTGATAATTAAGCACTTGACACCGCTTCAATATGCTCGTTGGAAATATTTTCCAACAGAAATCAAGAGGAAGTTGTGGATGGAGATGAAGGTAAATTTATATCTCAAAAACACAATTTATCGTCACATATTAGAGATCATGTATGCTAAAATAATATATTATATTCAGTTTATGATGATTTTTCCTTAGACGTGTTGTGCTTATAAGAAAATTAAATGGTGTTATTTTATAAGACTTTGTCGTGTGAGAGTTTTATCCTAGTTTTGATCACGTCTAATTAAAAAGTACATTATATTGCTCAGTTAATGATAGTTTTGCATTAGATGTGATCGAGCTTATAAGAAAATCAAATTTTGTTATGTTATAAGAATTTCACGTAAGACAATTTTACCTTAGCATAGATCACGTCTAATAAAAATAACATTTCGCTATTCGATTTTTAATAGTTTTAGCTTAGTTGTGATCACGCCCATAAACTCACTGTGTTACATTCAATCTAATATACTTATATTATTTTAATTGTTGTAGTTTCTTTTAGTTGTAATTGTTTTGTTTATGTTTTGTATTCTTTATATGCATATAGACCAAAAGTTAATTCGATTTTTTCAACCATTTAATTTCTTTTATGTCTTCTGTCTATACATACATCTATATATAATATACCTATATTCAAAGTTTGTGTACTAATGAATATATATTATTAACAATAAATTTATTTTATTTTGTTTTGTCTTCATCAACTGTATTAATGCTAATGGATTTTGCAGCAAAAGTTTAATTTAGAAGAAGATAATTATGAAGTTACGGATATAGTTTATGCACAGTTGAATCGCCAATATAGAAATTATCGGCATAAACTGTATGCAAGTTACCTTAAAAGTAAGGCTGAAGGAAAAACATTGAATCAACCTAACTCTGGAGTCACTCAAGAAAATTGGGATATATTGAAAACTTATTGGGAGAGTGACAAATTCAAGATATTATACTTTTTCATTAATGTTTATATAATTGTTATTTTTATGATTTTTCATGCATTTTTTCAATGTTTTTTTTTTTTGTAGAACATGAGCGATCGAAATAAGAAAAATAGGGAAAAGCTGACTATGGTTCATTCATGTGGAAAAAAATCTATTGCTCAATATTGCTATGATGAGGTATATGACTTTTAATATTCATATAATCAACATAGCTTCAAAAGAAGTATGATTATATTTTTTTTAAATGCTAGCGTGACTCTGAGACTGGAAATGAGCCTTCTCGAACAACTGCATGGAGATTGAGTCGATATAGCAATAGAAGAAAAGAATGGGTTGATGAAGCTTCAAGAGAAGTTTATGTAAGTTTCCATAATATTTCTTGTCTGTGTATACTTAACATTAAATTGTAAATTCTAATATAAATGATTTTTTTCAGGAAGAACTTATTAGATTGCAAAGTCAACCTATTGAAGATGATGAGTGTCCTATGGACGAAGATGCGAAGCTTCTGTGAAAATTCTTGGAGAAGAAAAATCTAGTCGATTACGTGAGTGTGGAGATGGATTGAAACCACCTACGAATAGAGGAGAGAGAGTAAATCTGGAACTGCAAAAAGAGAATGAAGTGCTAAAGAAACAAAATGAAACAATGGCCTCTCGATTAGAATCATTGGAAACTCAAGTTAATAGTCAAGAAAGTCAAATTCAAGCTCAAGTGGAAGCTCTTTTAAAAGTTCAACTTCCTGCTATTCTACAAGGATTGAGCCAAAACAGTCAAATTCAAAATCCTAATTAATGTGAGTATTATTCTCTCCACATATTTAATATCTTTTATCATTATAATTAGGTAAAGTTTTTGTGTATGATATTTGAATATTTTTTCTTCTGTTTCAATTTTGGATTCTTGCAATTTTTGCATGTTTAATTTTATTCACTCCCAGTACCTATACTTGTTTTTCTCTTTTTGCAGGTTCTATATCAATCAAGAATTTTATATAGAAGTAGGTTAATGATTGTTTATTTAATTATTTCTTCTAGTTTTTGTTTAAAATATGTTTGTTATTGTTTTAGATTAAATGACCTCCGTTTTTAGTGGATTTATTTAGATTTGCCATATTGAGTACTTATTTCAATATTTCTTTATTGTGAAAAATGCAGTTTATTAGTTGAATGATGAATTATTTGTATTTGTAATGTACAATTTAATTATTATGAAAAATGATATAATTTTATTATTATTTTAGTGACAACATGTGTATTTTTGTGAGAAAGAATTATAATTTATATGGATAATATTGTGACAATTTGTAAAATATATTTTCTTAACAATAATTAACAATGAAAAAGTTGTAGTGATGATGATTTATGCGACTAAAATGTAATATATTAGTGACTAAATAAGCATGCTTTAGTAATAAAATATTTTTATCACTAAATATTTTTTTAGCCACAACAATTATACGTGTCTAAAGTACGGATAATTTAGTGACAACTACTATATTGACAATAATAATATGTGGCTATATTGTAAAGACTTTAGTGACAACTATTATAGTGACAATAATAATATGCGACTATTTTACATAAATTTTAGTGACAAATATTATGGTGATGCAATATTACGTGACTATATTACAAGATTTTAGTGACTAAAGTACAAGAATTTTAGTGACAAATATTATGAATTACTAAAAACATGATTATTAGTGACAATAATTTCTTATAACTAAAATGTGGAGTTATAGTGATGACTATTACACGTGACAAAATACTGGAACTTTAGTGACGATAAATTATGCTACTAAATTATAAAGTTTTTGTGACCATTAATGTAGTGGCTAAAACATGCTTACTTTAGTGACAATGAAATTGTGTGACTATATTATAATTTTTTAGTGACAATTATATGTTGTAACTAATTATTAGTGAATTAGTGATGAAAACTTAAAGTTACTATAAAACAAAGCAATAGTGACAACTATTGTAGTTCGTGGCTAAACCTTTTAGCCACTATTAAATAGCCACGAAATTGTGACAACACACAATTTTGTCACTACGATGTTATAGTGACAAAATTTATACTTATAGTGACAATTTTTGTCGCCATTATAAACCATTTTTTTGTAGTGAATCTAGCAGATACATTAACAAGAGAATGGAAGGAGTACGATCCATCCTGAAAACAGAAAGAGAAAGATTATTAGAAAAAGCAAAACAACTTCGTCTGCAAGCACAACAATTACAAAAAGAAGCAAGCCAAGCAGATAAAGAAGCACAGACAATAGAATTAATGCTTAATTCATCCAGTGACAAATCAACCGAAGATTTTCCAGCAGCAACAATCAAGGATAAATCAAAGACAGAAGAACAGGCAACTGGTGGATCTCGATCTAAAGAAAAATTTGATGGAGAAGAAAGAGCTAAAGCATACTATGTTATTTTTAATGGCTTAAACACAAGAATATATGATGACTGGAGCAAAGCAGTGATCTTCATCAACAACCAAAGCAGCATCATCTACAAAAAATACCCTAGCCTACAGGAAGCAAAAAATGCACTTACAGAGTACCGAAGCACTTATGCAGCAAAAGCAGTAAAGCCAGGACAACCACTTCAATCAAGAATGGCAAGTCTAGGGCGAATCCCTTATAACAAACCATTAACAATAAATTCTATCCCTACTGAACAAGAACGGGAAGAACTAACAAAACTAACCAAAGTAATTTTTGATCAAGAATATAATTTCTTGATTAACTATACAACGACAGACAAACTCTCAAGCATATACCCTATTGAAGGCACATTTCAAGGGCCCAAGGCAATCGTTTTACCTGAAGCAGATCCAATTAAGACATATATGATGTTCCAAGGCGGACTCATAAGTACAATTTACTTCAGAAACATGGATATATTTCGATACTTTCCAAACTATACGAAGAAGGCTATCCAGCAATATCATTCAGGAGTAATAAAGCAAAGAGAAGGATTCTTAAAGATATTTGCAACATACCCACTATTCTTTGAAGAAGGAGAACAAGAAGGACAAGTCAGACAAACAGCTATACAACTATATCAGATAGGAGTAAGCAATCAGAACTACCCAACTATTGGAGAAACAAAGCACGAAGATATCATACAGCAATTCTTAAATAATTATGTTCTGATACTACTACGGGGAATTAAGATCAGGGCACGAACAAATTATATCTCAAAATCAGTAATTATATGGAGCATGCAAGCACGAGAAAAAGAAGTTGACAGTCAAAGTCAAAAATATATAGAAAAATTCTTAAGAGATCTACAAGCTATTGATTTCGAATACACCCCAGAAATAAAACAAGAAATTTGTACCAGACTAGTAGAAGAATTCCCTGGAGATCATGCCTGTAGCATTTGTACACCAAGCACCGACGGCGATGCAGACTTTGAGACAATAGAAGAAAAAAATATGTGAAAAGACATCACCATTTCTGTCCTTTTGTTTCTTTCCTTTTGAAACTACTATGTAAATTATTAGATTCTACTGTGTAGTGGTACCCCTCCAAAGGTAATTATGTAAAAGGCAGACCTTTCGTCGCCTATAAATAATGTGGCTCTCATTAGGAGAGGACACACTCTATCTTGTAATATATCTTTCATATATGATAAGTTTCTTTCTCTACATATGATCTCTGGCAGATCTAAAAAAGGCTACAACGAAGAAGCTATTTTGCCAAATTGATCTTGAGATCTTGAAGAAGAAACATTTCAGGTATGAAATTACAAAACTCTTTTACAAAGTTCAACATATCAAGCATGAAATGTCAAAGTGGCAACCTATATCGCTGTGACATCATATAGCAGGCCCGACAGAGTAATAAATGATATGAAGAACATAGAAGTTAAATTAGATCATAATAATTATAATCAATATCATATACTCCCTCCGTCCCATTATGTTAGGGACGGAGGAGTGTGCACAATAACCAATGTGCATTAGTGTAGAAGAATTAATATTTTATTGATGAGTGGGAAAAATGTTGCCTTTTTAGGAAATGGGACTAATAAATGGGACGGACCGAAAAGGAATATGGGACTAATATAATGGGACGGAGGGAGTACTAACAAGTATAAATAAAAAATTAGTTGTTGCATTAATAGACACATGATCTTGTACAAGTTTTATAAGTGAAGATCTAGCAACAAAAATTTACGATTTATATCCAGAAGTAACATATATTACATTTCGAAGGAACTCCAGTACGAAACACTAAATATACATCTGTTAATATTATTTTTAGTAAAACACTTTCAGTAAAAATAGAAATACCAACTGATGGAAGATCTAAACAAGAACAAAAAAGAAATAATATTAGGGATAGATTTTCTAGAAAACTTTAATTATAAAATAAAAAGTAAAGAATTGATACTAAAAATACAAGGTGAAATATTTAAAATCCCACGAATAAATTTATATAAAGAAAATATTAAACAATTACTATGAATATCTTTGAAAAAGGAGAAAACTCGAGGCAAGAGCAAGAAGACAAAGAAGATATAAAAGAAATAATAAAAACAGAATCAATTGGAGAATATTTGTCTGATATAATATTCGATAAAAAAATAATAAATAAAGTACGAAAAAAGGAGAATTAACACTTAATTCCAAAGAAAGTATAGAAATCCCAACATTTAATAAAAGAATATCAAATATATTAAATCGAGAAAATATAGTTTACTATGGATTAATGAGTGGAGAATCATTAGTATGCATGAATCAAGCAAATTATGAATTCCAAGCATACATAATGAATAAATAAAAAATAAAAGAAAAAATAGAAAAAATACCTAAAAGAGATCAGAAGAAATTAGGATACATACATATTGGAATAATACAAATAATACTAAAATCTACTTATTTCACAGGAATAGATTCACCCGTACAATTACAAATTGTTGACAATAGAATTATGAATGAAAAAGAAAAAATTCACTACAACAAATAATAATATAGACAACGCGAATTTCGCGTCGTCTATTGCAAAACTTTGCGTCTTGTATTAACACGTCATCTATGCTGAGACGCTAATAGACGACGCAAAAATTGCATCGTGTATATGTACATAGACGATGCAGAATTCACGTCGTCTATAACATAATAGACGATGCAAATTTGGCGTCGTCTATGTGCATACACACGACGCAATTTTGCACGTCGTTTATATATGTCTAGAAGTTATAGATGACGCTGTTTTTTGCATCATCTGTATACATATAAACGACGCAAATTCTCACGTCTTCTATTGTTTTATAGACGACGGAATTATTCGCGTCGTCTCTTCTGTCTATTGCAAAAAAAAAATTCCTGTTAAGCCTGATTATTCATACCTCTTTAACTATCACAAAATGCCAAACCATTCTGAGAGTGAGCAACAAATATAATGCTTATATATCAACTAAATTCAAAAACTCAAATTACAATCAGTAAACAAAATAAATAATTCAAAAAAATAAACATATGTTGGTGGCATAAAATTTCTTTCAATGTGTATGTAAGTTTCAGCCTTCAGATTCACTACAGGGCTCAGTCACCACAAGCCACCTCGAATGCTATATCCGAAATCGAACAGGCCAAGGAAGGGGAGGTCTGCATCTTTTGCATAGGATATGATTTTTCAGGCTTCTATTCTCCAACTCATAAACCAGACATGAAATTTCTGGACAGATTTAGCAGTCGTGCCAATAAGAAAAATGCCTGGAACATAAAAGAAAAAAAGAGGTTCAAATCCATGTTATGATGAAACATCGTGATAAGTCGCGCTAGCTACTAATAACAGTAAATGCAATGCACTTACCTTGTTTGTCTTTCAAAAAATTATATAATCTACAGCCAAAAAATAATCCAGTATACCATGACTGAAGCCATAAGTTATTTTGAGACCCTAATAGCATCACTTAAAGTAGTAGAGGCACCTTCAATAATCATTTACTTTAAATTCAAAATACTAGATTGCAAGTAGCTAAGCAAGAAATTTCATAAAAGCATAATAAAAAGCAACAAGCAAATATCAATAACTCATCGATTAAACAAAATCAAAATCAATAATCACCTCAACAATCATCTCAAAAAAATACAAAAGCTCACATTTATACAAGTCACACTGCCCCCACACGGGCAAAAAATAACTATAAATGAGGAAATAAAAATGATAACGCAACCCCCACACGGGCGAATAATAAGATTAAATGATAAATCAAACATACCAGCATACCTCACTTCATATAAGTTCGGAGAATATCACACCATTCTGTACGAACTTCATTGATTTCACTAGTGCGATAACTTTCTTCATTAAACTATTAAAAATATAAGCACAAAGACAATAAGTAGTTACAAGTTAATATGTTATTGAGCTAGAGTTGAAATAAGATTTTGTAATAAATTAATATATTTAAATTACCATATCTGTCAATGGAATAGATTCACGAGCAATTTAACGAGCAATTTGGAAATAAGCATTTTTAGATACCGTTGTCTTTAAGCATTTTTAGATACCAATAGACAACGATTTAGGCTTTAATCGCTCTATGACAACGATTTTAAGCTTAAACCGTTGTCTATTAACCGTTGTCTTTCTGCGTATTTGTTGTAGTGTACGGCGGCAGGCGGCAGGGTAGGAGATACTATGGCGGTCGGCGGACAGTGGAAGGGAATAGGGTTTACGACGTCGCCAATGAGAGGCGTCGACGACGGCGACACTCCGGAAGGGATGAACGGACAGGGGAAGGGAATAGGGATTTGGATTTTAATTTTTGTGGGGAAGGGAAGGGAATAGGGAATACGTTTTTTAAATTTCTATTATTACTTCATTTACTTCCCCTTATTATAATTCCTATTTATTACTTCCCCTTATTATAATTTTAAATTCCTATTATTACTTCCCTTTAAAAAAATCCTATTTACTTAAAGAGTGGTTTTACTCAAAAAAAGAAAAAGTGGAATAATATAGACGACACTTATTTTCGCGTCGTGTATATGGAAATAGACGGCGTTGTATTATTGCGTCGTCTATTTCCATATACACGATGCGAAAATTAGCGTCATCCAGCTGCACATATAATTAATACATAAGAAAACACAATAACAAAGACGACGCGGTGGAACACGTCGTCTATATGGGTATAGACGACGCGAAATATACGCATCGTTTATTCCCATATAGACGACGCGTTCCACCGCGTCATCTATCGGCGCCCATAAAATAGACGACGCACTTACGCATCCGCGTTGTCTATTAGGATATAGACAACACGAATGAAATTCGCGTCGTCTATTACCTTATTTGTTGTAGTGATTATAGGAGAAATAGATGACAATCTAGGTTTTGACATCATTAAATTCAATGTTGCATTACAATATGAAATTCCTTTCCAAACACAAACATTTAGTGATGCAATTTGAGTCCGATGCAATTTCGAGAAAAAAGATTTAATGAAATCCTTAGACATACCATTTACTGTAAGTTACAAAGTATCTTATGCATTAACCAATAGTAATTTGAGTATAATTTTTCAACATAAAGATAGAATATATACAGACGATCTATTAAGTACTAAAAGTACTGTAATAAGAAAAGATAATAGCCTACAAAAATTCATTCAACGAAGTTCATCCCAAAGAGTTCAAAATAACACACTAATATCTAAAAACATTATAGAACAATCAAGAGCTAGTACAAGTAATATAAATCATAATAAATGGATTGAACCACTAAAAAGACAAACATTACATTCAGATAATCAAATTACACAACTAAATAAACAAATACAAGAATTAAACACAGTAGTTACAGAGATAAATGATAAAATATAATGTTTAGCCTATCCTTTTTACGTATTATATGGAAATATTAAAAATGAAAATTAAACAAATACATAAATATTTAAAAAATTATAATAAATAAAAGAGAAATAATTGAAGGGTATTTATGAAAGTAAATTTAATGAAAAGGCACTTTGGCTATTTTTTGGAATTTTTCATAAGGTTGACTATTTCTTAAACTATCTATAATCAAATGGCTAGAATAGATTTTTGCTCAAAAATCTATTCTAGCTTGTTGGGTGCCAAGTATCGTCACATCACAGATTCTATCTATATAAACACAAATTAAACCAAATAAACATTTATCTGAAAAGGGAGAAAAAGAAAATTATCCATGAGGGTTGTTTAGTTTAGCCCATCTGTTCATAGTTCCTTTTATCAGATTTATTTACATCATCATATTTTCTAGATATCGATCAAGAAAAAGAAATGGAGAGTGGAAACAAGAAAGGAGTGATCTCCAAGATGTGGGGGAGATGCAAATCCTTCAGTGATAGCATAACAAAATCTCAGCCTCGGCGCATCGCCGCAGAGAAGCATCACGACCAAACCAAGGTGGCTCCGATGGGGTGTTTCCCGATCTACGTGGGACCGGAGAAAGAGAGGTTCGTGATCAGAACGGAGCAGGTGAACCACCCCCTCTTCAAGAATCTTCTGGAACAAGCTGAATCAGAGTATGGATATGGCAACAGTGGGCCTCTGAAACTTCCATGCCAAGTTGATCACTTCGTGGAAGTGTTGGTGGAGATGGATTGTTGTTGTGGTGGAGACAGAGGGTGCAGCTTTGTTGCAAGGAGTCATGGCTTCTCTTACCATTCCCTCACCCCACCTAGGGCTATTACTCCTTGGCTAGATAGCAGCAGCATGCAGCTGTAGGATTTGATCTCTGGTTTCCAACTGTGTTTCATTTCGTACGTATGACATCATCAATCAAATACACATTCCAAAAATAGAAGATGAAACCCCTTATTTGTGACCAGGAGGTTACGAGTTCAAGGAAACATCAGTATGTGAGCAACAACTTTTTGTTTGATATTAATAGGTGGTTGGGAGAGATCATGATCTTGTACAATGTTTATGTATTTCTTCATCATGTGAGTATACTGTGTATTTCTTTGATCAAAGGTCCATTTTTCGGGGTGTAATAGTAAAAATATCTTACCTATAATTAAGAGGTTATTGGTTCAAGCTTTTTTGGAATATTTCTACGTCTGAATTTAAATTAATGGAAAAAAAAAAGTAAAATAAAATATAAATTAAGTACTGTGTAAAAGTGTTTTAACTTAATTTGTTCACTTTAATTTACAATAATTCAACGGGAACCCTAATTTAGTTTAAATTGTCTTGTGTGTATATATTAGAAACTAATAGATGATACTTTCATTGATTAAAGAGATGCATTGAAATGGAAAATTCAAGAGTGGAATTACTTTTCTGAAATGGAGAAATAGACATTATAACTTTAAGTTCTTCTGGATATATAACATTGATTAATTTATTACATTTTTTCATATCTCCTTACAACTTAATTATTGGTCTTGACTTGCTTCGTGATTATGACATGCATAACAAATATATTTGCGAGCTTATATTTTGTATTTCTTAAATTAAATTGGTAAATAATATGAGCGCCCCTAGTCTAACTACAACATACCTCCGAGCATGTCTTACAAAACGTGATTCATTCTTGGGATCTGACATTCTAGATCGAAATAGACCAAACAATATTGATATTGACAGACAAACTAATGGGTTGTGTAATCTACGTACCAAAACTCTTGTGTAGTTGGAGTGAAATGTGAATACATGAAAATTGAGAGTATCGATCGGTATTTCAACCAAGGCAGAGATCAGTCCATTTCCACAATCAGCATCGTTAATTTTCTTAATTAGGTTATTATTTTCCTCGTCATCATCATTTTAGTCATCACCAACAATCTTGTTACCTATTGCTGCATGATACAAACTTGGGATCACTATGATATCACCTTTAATTTTATTAATTATAAATCAAATTAAAAGTCTTTTAATTTCATTCTTCTTCATTAATTACCGATGTGAATTTTAATTCTAGTTTATTTTTCGAATAAGAGTATTTTTTTACAATATGACTAGAATTTATTCATCGTACAATTTAGATTTATTAATTATTAAATTTAAAGTATGGATGAAGAATTAATATTTTATATTTTTTAACCATGTTTCTTTATTTAAACATGGTTTTCTCTTAAATGGAAGAAAATATAAATATATAACTCTAATTTAATGTGCACATTGTTTGCATTTACATTGATATCGTTTATTTTATCTTTAATGCGATAATTAGTTACTCTAGTAGGTGCTCTCGATCATATACTCTTATAATTAGTTTTTTACTATTATAGAGGCTTAATCAATAAGGTTATCAGTTTAGCACTATACTTTTACAAACAAACTTTTGATTATATTTCTTCCGTTTTGATTGTTTGGTCCGAACTATTATTTTAGGGTGTTTTAATTATATGGTCCTGTTGGGAATTTAGGTTCAAAACTTCCTCATCATTTTATATTTTGATGTGTCAAACATGTATATATAGAAACTACCCTTAGGAAGTGTCTCTAGATTAGCTTAGTCGGTACAAACTTGCAATATCCACTTAGGATGTTTATCGAGTTGTAAAGAAGCTGATCAAGACAAACTGGGCTTGCGATCAAAGTCACCCGTTTGATCATCGTGAAGACATGAAGAAACTAAGACTCAGGCGTGAA
Organism: Plectranthus barbatus; assembly: GCA_026898455.1. Lineage (NCBI taxonomy): Eukaryota > Viridiplantae > Streptophyta > Magnoliopsida > Lamiales > Lamiaceae > Plectranthus > Plectranthus barbatus. The sequence goes on from JAPKLW010003444.1 coordinate 35,296, forward strand.
CAGGCAAGCTGACAACCACTTCAGCCTGAAGCTTACCACTTAGATAAACTGGTAGATATCGCCAGTTTGGATCATCACCAGTTTATCAAGTCTAGATTCATCTCACAAGTAGAGACAAAGAAGACAAGCCAGAGGAATTGCATAGAATCATACTTAAGGAAAAGGAAATTCCTTAAAGTCAAAAATTCAATATCCAGTTTAAAATTCATCAGACTGGCGAGCCGTTTTGACAGACTGCAGGATGTCGACACCCTATGTCAGAAAAGGACGGAGCAGGTGCGGCAGTGCAGGAAAAACACCTATCTCCATTAGATTAGAGACCCAACGAATAGTTCAAAATCCGGATAATCTCTAAACGGCTCTTTTGTCAAACATTTTCTTGCTTCATCTATAAATAGATCAAAGCAATTTCAGAGGAAAGGTTACAAACACAGACTGACACACGATAAATACGGTTACAAATTAAAATGACAAACTCTCTACAAAGGTTCGAAGCGCACATACGCTAGTCATAACTGTAATTTCCGAACAGAGACTCCAAGAGTTTACTTTTCCTGTTCGAGGCTAATTGTAATACTTCCTCCGTCCCGGCTGAATTGTCCCGGGTTGACCGGGCATAATAACCAAGGAGTGTGAGTGTAAAGTAAGTTGAGTGGAATTAATATTTTATTGTTGAGTGTGAAAAAGTTTCCTTTTTAAGTAATGAGACAATTGAGGTGGGACGGACGAAAAAGGAAAGTGGGACAATTGAGGTGGGACGGAGGGAGTAGCTTACTATTTTACAATCTCTGGACACGAGACTCAAAGCTATCAGCTTGAGTTTTTATTATTGGTGCTCTTTTTCTCCAAGAAAGATCAAGCTGTTGTAGTTATCTCCAAGCAGGGGCGAATCCAGAAATTTAAAATTGGGGATACAATATATAAATAAAATCTAATTGGGGGTACATTTTATAAAAATAAATATAAATAAATAATAAATAATGTATAAATTATAACAAATATATATAATTTAATAACAATAAAATCAAATTTTGGGGGTACAAGTGTACCCCCACTCTTCTATACATCCGCCTCTGTCTCCAAGCTGTAATTATCACGGGTGTGCTGCGCAAATTTGAAAGAGTGCCAGGATGAACTTAAAAGCTACCAACTTCTAGAGAAGGAGGGTTGCGTGGTGTGCCCACAATCCCTTTCTGAGTGCCAAAGAAGGACGAGACCCTGGGCGAGTGAGCAAGTGGGCTGGTGGATACGGGCATTCACCAGCTTGCGATAGATCGTGAGGACAGATTGCAATACTGAAGCTAGTATATTCTGGGCTACTGCATGAAGAGAGAACGCATGATACTTGTCCGAACCTCTAGAAATTTTTGTGCTTATTATTGATTTATTTATTTCTGCAAGAATTTAAAACCCAAATCTATCTCGTGTTGGAGTATATTCGAACTTGACTCTAATCTGACTTACAGACAAATAAACTTTTCAAAGAACCAAACTGGTTAAGAACTACCAGTTTCAATTTGCAAGAAGTCGCTCTTAATCTTCCGCTGCATATATTCGACTAACTCTAATTTCGGGACCAACATGTCAAATTTTTATTATGAGTATTGGTTTCCACTAATAATTTATAGTTGCATCCCTAATAATTTTTTAAAAATGAGAATATTAAAAGTAATATTATGGAACATGGATACTAATGAATGCTTTAAATAAGGATAATGTTGGAAATTTGTTTAATTATATTATTTTTATAAATAATTTTTTATAGACGTGCAAGATCAAACTAAATCATATAATCAGAAAGAATGAAGTATTATAAAATTTTAATTAATCGTGAAATTAGCTGACACTATCAAATCTGCATAAATATAAGGTCCTAGAGGGTGGCCATTTTAATGAAGAATTGAGTTCTTTCAAAGTTGGGGCAATTGTACGAGACAGTAGAGGTCTGAGGCTGAAGTAATTGTAGCTCTTTATGGAATTGAGCTTTGTCATCAAGAAGATATTGGGTATCTTGCTCTCTTTTTGAAATCTATTATTTTAGTTCGTGAACTCAATAAAATTATTGGTGAATATGTCTTTATTCCTAAGGAGGTGAACACAACTCTAATGGAATTGAGGAAAGATATTTTGAAAGGGGTTTTATATATGTTATGCAAATAGAAGTGTGCATAAATTAGCAAGTGTTGGTGCAAGTTAATTTATTTGATATTGTTATTTAAATAAAGACCTTTCCAAATCAGTCACTTATTTTGAATCTTTTGATATTTGAGTAATGTTTTGTTGGAAATTCGGGCATTTATTGTAAATTAATCTACGGAATGAGTTGATGATCGTTGCATATTTATTTTTTTCAAATTTGAATTTCGGTGAGTGAAAAATGAGTCCACGAAGTGATATAGTTGATGGGATCATTACATAAAGTGGTTATGTAATAAATGATGTCCTACATGGATTAATAACACTAATTATGAAGTGTTTATAAACCATAATTTTAGTAGTGTGTAATAACAATGTGTGTTGTGCAGGTGGCACACGGTGGTGTCCTTGCGCGCAATCGCCGCTCGCCCCGCCCCGTGAGGACGTTGGCCGAGCGCCCATGTTCCGAGCCGTTCCCAGCTCCGGCTCGGTCTCGGTTCTCAACAATTGGTCTTTGGGTGGTCTTTGGTGCACACGTAGTATATAACGTGGCTAATAAGTCAGTGCACGTGTTGTAATTACATGCTGACGGTTTCAACACACGTTCAAACACACTACATGCGTCTGGGTCTTCCGCATCCGTCACCGCTGTGTCTCCCACCCATAACGGTTTGAATCAATGTTGTCATTGATGTTGCGACCGTAACCGACAGGCTCTCCCTGTCTGGAACATGCCTATAAATAGGAATACATAGGTGAATGTCTCAGGTTACCATACGTAGCCAGATTACTGTAACTTCTGAAAACTTGCATTATTTCCATAGCTTTCCTAGCTTGCTCATTTTTCACCTCCGTTCAGTTTGTCGTGATTTTTACGACTGCGGTGCTATCTAATAGAAGATGAAGTCGTTTTACCTTTGGGGATGATCTCCGGACAACGTGCACTACATTGGCAAATTTTTATTGTGGGAAAATGGACTCCTCGACTTGACTTATTTTATTTATTTTATTTATTCTCACATCTCTCAGTACTTACAATTTTATTTATAAAAAATTGCATTACTTGGTATATTTTGTTGCATTGTTCTTAGACTTGTATCTCATTTCCAACGTATTTTTCATAAAAAAAAAAAATCCTGCTAGAGGAGATCCAACATAAATTAGCTAGTGATTTTAGATTTTCTGCTTTCTTCCAAATCAGATCTATTTTTAGTATTAAAATTCTATGTATTCTCATTATCTCAATCGTTGTACTTGTACCCAAGAGTTTTCTGTTTTTAAATTTCCTTCAATAGCAAGTTCTATAACTCTAACTATATTTGTATTTTACACTTAGAAAATAATTAGCACCCAAAATTATTAAGAAATAAATATTTTATTATTTGATAAGATAAAAGTAAATACTAGTAAAAAGAAATGCATGTTTTTCGTCTAGACAAAATGCAGCCTTGTAACGAATTAACTAATGTAACTAATATTTAAGTTAAAATTTAGGTTTGTGAATTAATATACATTATATTTATAGAACTAAGTAAAGAGGTTAAGCTTAAACAAAATGACACAAGAAGAATAAGGGATAATAGGGAAACATATCCCTATCTTTCGCAAATTAGGGAAATATATTCTTGTATTTTAAAGTTAGGGAATTAAATCTTCAATTTTTGTTTTGTTAGAGACTTTTATCCTCATTCATTGACTCATCTGTTAAATGCCACATGGTGCTGATTTGGCGTTGACTCTCTGGCACATAGTGCCACATCAGTGTCATGTGGCAATGACATGCCATTTTTATTTTTGAATACTTTTTTATTTTTTAATATTTTCTCATTTAATTGTTAATGTTTTTTTAGTTTTTTTATGTTAGTCTTTTCAATATTGTATTTTTTATTTAAAATATTACTATTTAAATCAATATTAGTATATATATTCCTTATTTTCTTCATTAAATATAATTAAAAATAAAAGAATTAAGTTGAAAAACAAAAATACTATAAGAGACATATATATTTATTTTTAATAATATTTTAATAAAAAATAAATGCTCACTTATTTTTTAAATATATTTGCTTTTATTATTTAATAATATTTTAAATTTTTAATGAAAAAAATAAATATTCATTTATTCTACATGAAGAAAATAAAATAAATATTACTAAATATATTATTAAAAAGATTGAGATATAAAATTATTTAAAAATAAAAATGACATATCACTGCTACATGGCGCTGATGTGGTATTGTCATGTGGTAGCGAGTCAACGTCACATCAATACTACGTGACACTTAACGGATGAGTCAGCAAATAAGGATATAAACTAAAGGTAGGGATATAACTCCCTAATTTTAAAACCCAGGGATGTATTTCCCTAATTTTGGAAAAATATGGATATATTTTTCTATTATCTTAGAATAATTATATTCTTATATTACAGATAAAAGAAAATCAATTTAAATATTTCATACTCTATTTAGAGTTCATAATGTTCTAATGAAAATGCTGTTTACCCTATATATTTGACTATATGACAATGGTAAATATTCTAGGCAAAAACTTGTGTTAGGCAGACCTAAACGGTTTAGGCGGGTTTTATCCTACCCAAATGGGTTGACCCATCCCAAATAGGGTTTATTAATCCCAATTAAGGTACATTATACTCCCTCCGTCGCATGGGAATTGTCCCATGGGATTCGGCACAATAACCAATGTAGTAGAGATAGATAAAATTAATATTTTATTAGTGAGTGTGTATTAATTTTCTATTTTAGGTAAGAGGACAATTCGTGTGGGACGGAAGAAAAAGAAAAGAGGGACAATTCGTGTGAGATGGAGGGAGTATGTGTTTGGGATTGGGTTAATGACAAAACCCGCCTAAATCGTTTAAGTCTACCTAACCCAAGACCTTTTCAATATTCTATATAGACGTGCAAATCAAATCAATATATATTCAATATAATAACAAGAAATTTCACAAAATTGCAACAATGTCACTTTCCTTCCAAAACCTTCACTCACATCACGCACAATTCACAAATGATTATACTTGACTCAAATGGAATATTTGGAGATAGTTATATTATAGGGATATTTGTGGTAATTTATATAATTTTGGCTAAATATTGCATATATATATATATATATATAGTGGTGGTCATTTAAGGTTTATATATAAGAAAAATGGCTATTTATAATATTAACACTTGTTGTAATATATATAGATTTTTTTTCACCAATACTATACATTGCTATAAGTTATTTTCTACATTATATAGCCAATTATAAATACAGATTCAATAAAAAGAATAAAAGGAGGTAAAACAAATAAAGTTCACAAAAATAAGAGTTTAATTTAAAAGAAATTATACCTTTATTATTTAAAAAGAAATTGTCTCGTAAAAGAAATTGTACTTTTATTATTTACAAAATAATAAAATAATATTGTAAAAAGATCGTGATAAATATAATTGATGTTAATGTAATATTGTAATTCGATAAACTATTATATTTTATTTTATTAGTTGATTTTACTGAAAAAGATTTGAGAGGAATAAAAAAACTTGAGGTAAATTAAAAAGATTTCAATTTTAAAAATTATTTAGAATTTTATTAAATATATTTAATCACATACAAAACGGTTAAATGTTTTATTAAGTATTTATACATGAAAATCATTCAGAAATTTATTAAATATACTTGAGGGGATTAGAAACCGTTATTTAATAAGAATATTTTGTTTGAGAGTATTTGTTAATAGATTTCTAGATAAATAATATAGTAATTAAATAAATAAAAATATTTGGCGGGAACGATTATTTTGGGACTGTTTTGTTATAATATACTAGATTTGCACCCGTGCGTTGCATGGTAAAATGTTATTTATTTAGAATTTTATTTTTTTAATAATTTTATTAATTTAAATTTTAATCTATTCAGATGTTTTAATTTAACTGTGTATCAATTTAATAATTTATTGGAAACAGACGAAATACTTTAATCACTTGCGTCTCAATTTAACAACACATTTAAAACTTTAAGTAATTCTAAATATAAACTCATATTCTACTTAGTCATCTTATTTATATTTAATATAAAATTAAGTAAATATAATTTTTTATAAGTTTGCAGTATGTAATCTTTGTCACCTCATAAATATAATTAAGACAAATTTGTAACACCCCGTGTTATTTCCAACCTTGTAATAGTGTTCGGATTTAAATGCAAAAGGGAAATTTCCTATTTACTGAGAAGCAATTGAAATTATTTGAG
>JAPKLW010003445.1:0-41649 GCA_026898455.1 Plectranthus barbatus
TTCATCTGTGTGTGTGCATAGCTTTCATATTATAACTGTATTTTTCGGGCATGTTTCCACGGGGTACGAAAGTACTCAGCCCCTCGTGTTATTTCTAAAACGTGCAGGTTGAAAGCAAAGGATGAGGAGGTGCCGGGTGTAAAGACGGAGCCATTTGTACAGATTTTGAAAAGGTTTTGTGATATGCATCCTCATATGCATATCACACCACGCTTGGTACACACGTTGCACAACTCTGATCAGTTATTTTCCTTCCCATTGTAATTGCTTTTGAAATATTAACCTTTATTTCTATGGAAGTTATTTTAAGTTTATTTTCGCAGTTAATAAATTTGATTTGAGACTGAAAATCCATGACTGTAACTCGCCTCTTGTTGGAAGGCTAGAAGGGGGTGTTACATTCTTAAACTAAATCTCAACAACTACATTAACACATGCCCAAATGGACATTTGAGCGTTCATGATACTATACATTATATTTATGTATCTAATTACACATAGATATTAGATATGAGGTTAAATATAAAGATTACACTCAATAGAATTTAATTTGAGCTTTTAGTTTGGCCATGAAATAGTTGAGATAAAAGATATAAATTATTACAATGCATTTTTAACTATGAAAAATTTATATTTTAACTAGTAATAATATAACAAATATTTGATTATGTTTATTAGTTATACGAAAAGTTGAGTAAATATGATTTTGTGAATAAAATAAATTGTTCAACACAATAATAAATATTTAAGAATAATTCTACGTTTAGATTTATTTATGCTAGATTAAGTTTGTGAGTTTTGCAATATTCCGATTTCCACAATACAATTCAAAGTAAACTTTAACACAATATTTTCATTGATTTTTTAATTTCAAAACACTGCTAAAATGTTAGAAACTATTAGAAGATAGATATGCATGATTTCTTCATGCATGTAATCTAGATTTAGTTAGGGTTTATAGTTATCTTTTCATATCATTTTTATATTTTTGTATCTTCTTGTACTCTATATATATGTGTCATCAATGAATAATATTTTCATGGCCAATATTCAAAACCCTATCATAGTATCAGACTAATCGATCCTATTTCTCCTCCTCCCTCTCTCCTTCTCCCTCGGTGCACGCCACCCTCTCCTTTTTTCTCCCTCTGCGCACGTCGCTTCTTCTTTCTTCCATGGCACCCGATTTCGATCAACTTCCGTTGGCCACGCTTGTCCACATGGTCACAATTAAATTAACCTCTGCCAATTTTCTCTTGTGGAAGTCGCAACTGATACCGCTGCTCACATGCCAGGATCTCCTTAAATTTGTCGACGGAACCTCCCTTCCGCTGCCGCACTCGTTGCCCTCGTCGGGAGGCGCTGTTCTTCTGAATCCAGCCTACATCAAATGGCAGCAGCAAGATCAAAGGCTCTTGAGTCTTCTTCTCGCCACGCTTTCTCTTTCCGAGGAAGCCATGGCCGAAGTGCTCGGCTGCACTACAGCACGCGCTGTTTGGACGGCCCTCGATGCAGCTTTCAGCAATAAATCTAAAACCCATGAGCTACGACTCAAAGACGAACTACAGCTTATCAAACGTGGTTCCCAGTCTGTTTCCGACTATATTCGTGAATTTAAGGCTCTATGTGATCAATTAGTCGCCATTGGTCACCCTGTTGATGATGCTGATAAAGCCCACTGGTTCCTCCGTGGATTAGGCCTTGCTTTTTCGCTTTTTCTATTGCTCAGATGGCTCTTACTAACTTACCTATGTTTCGTGATCTTGTATCCAAGGCAGAAAATTTCTCCCTATTTCAGGATTCTATGGACTCATCTTCCGGCTCTCAGGTCGCATTTTACGGGAAGCAGCGATCCTCTGCGCCTGATGATAAAGGTGATCGTGGCTCTTTCGGGGTTGGCTCACGTAATTCCTCCAACCGCGGCTTTTCCAACAAAGGTCGTGGTCGTTCTTTGAATAAGCGACCTCCCCGCTGTCAGATTTGTCACCACGATGGGCATTATGCGACATATTGTCCCGAGCGATATTCTCGGCCTTCTACATCTACTGCAAATCTCGCTGAGGCATTTCAGGCAAACTGTTCCATCTCTCCAGCGTCTTCTTCGGACTGGTTCATGAATACGGGTGCGTCGGCTCACATGACACCAGACACCGCCCTTCTGGATTCTTCTCAACCTTATTCTGGGTCCGATCAAGCTGTAGTTGGTAATGGTGCTGCTCAATCTATTTCTCATACTGGTATTTCTACTATTTCGGATTCCATTAATTTATTGGATGTTTTGGTTGTCCCGTCATTAACCAAAAATCTTTTATCCGTGAGCAAGTTGACATCTGATTATCCGGTTGATGTTTTATTCTATAATCAGTGTTTTGTTGTTCAACACCGTCACACCAAGGCTATTTTTGCCCGCGGTCGACGTAGTCACGGCCTCTACATGCTCGATCATGTTCAACCAGCTTTTGTTTCTCAATTGAAGAACAACAGTTCTCGTGCTTCCTTTAAATTATGGCATAGTCGGTTAGGGCATGTTTCATTTGATACTATTTCGTTATTATGCAAACAAGGACATATCTCTGTTACTTCCAGTTTGCCCAAACCTCTTTTATGTTCTCCTTGTCAACTTGCGAAAATTTCTCGTTTACCTTTTACGCTTAATGAAAAACGTTCTTTACATGTCTTGGATCTTGTGCATTGTGACTTATGGGGGCCTGCGCCCGTAACCTCCACTGCTCAGTTTAAATACTATGTTATTTTTGTGGACGATTTCAGTCGTTTCACGTGGTTGTATCCTTTGATTCGGAAATCGGATTTCTACAACGCTTTAAAAACATATGCTACTTTTGTTGAAAATCAATTTTCTACTACCATTAAGCGTTTTCAAAGTGACGGTGGAACGGAGTTCACTAATAATGTTTTGCAGGAATATTTTCGATTAAAAGGGATACACCACACACGTTCTTGCCCTTACACTCCATCTCAAAATGGGCGTGCGGAACGTAAGCACCGGCATATCACTGAAACTGGTCTTGCTTTACTTTTTCAGTCTCACCTACCTCTCACTATGTGGGTGGATGCCTTCTGCATGGCAACCTATCTCATTAATCTCCTGCCTTCTGGTGTTCTCGATGGGTTTTCTCTTTTTCAGGTTCTCTTTGGTTGTGCCCCAAATTTTGGAAATTTCCATCCTTTTGGTTGTCGTGTTTATCCTTGCCTCTGCGATTATGCTGCTAATAAGTTCTCTCCGCGGAGCCTACCGTGCATATTTATTGGTTACTCTTCAAATCATAAGGGTTATCGGTGTATGGATCCATCCTCTTCAAAGGTATATACTACTCGGCATGCTCGTTTTGACGAGCTTCACTTTCCTATGGCGACATCCAGTATTTCCACTCATATCTCTCAGCTGGATATATCTCAACTTATTGAACCCACGGCTGTCATTCCCTCTTCTGCTTCGCAGTCCTCATCATGCAGTCCTTCAGCCCCTCTCCCGGCTTCGACTTGCTCTCCCTCCCCAGCCCCGGCTGTGGTTCACGGTCCCTGCTCATTATGTCTGCCTGCCGAAGCTCCACCACCTACTTCTGCTCCTGTTGAGCACGGTGATTCTCCCATTCAGCCGCAACCTGCCGCACAACTTGCTCAGCGGCCACCTGCAGCTGCCCCGCATCCCATGATCACTCGGGCTCGGGCAGGTATTTTCAAGCCCCGCTATCTCGCATATTATGCTGGGAAAACCTTTCATCAAGCTCTTTCGGTCTCCTCAGAACCTAAAGGCTATAAATTGGCTGCCAAGAATCCACTTTGGCTTGCGGCTATGAATGATGAAATGCAGGCTCTTCGGGCAAACGGTACTTAGACTCTCGTTCTGTGGCCTCCCGACACAAATATAGTTGGCTCAAAGTGGGTATTTCGTACTATGTATCGATCCGATGGTTCCATCGAGCGACATAAAGCTAGGCTTGTTGCTCAGGGTTTTTCCCAAATTCCTGGCTTGGATTTCGACCATACCTTCAGTCCGGTGGTCAAAGCAGCTATGGTTCGTATCGTTTTATCCTTGGCCGTTCATCATGGCTGGTCCTTGCACCAGCTCGATGTTAAAAATGCGTTCTTAAATGGTTATCTATCGACGCCAGTCTATATGGAGCAGCCTACAGGTTTTATTGATCCAAGTCATCCAAATCACGTCTGTCGCCTCTCTAAAGCCTTGTATGGTCTCAAACAGGCTCCTCGTGCATGGTTTGAATGCCTAAGCAAATTTCTACTATCTATGGGTTTTATCTGCAGTCGGGCTGACACATCTCTCTTTATCTATTGTCGAAATTCTATCAGGGTTTATCTCCTTGTTTATGTTGACGATATCATTGTCACCGGCAACAGCTCTTCTTATATTTCCGTCTTCATTCGTCGTATGAATTCTCAGTTTGCTATTAAGGACATAGGCCGGTTAAGTTACTTCCTCGGTCTTGAGGTCACTTACACTACAGACGGGTTCTTCTTATCGCAGGCAAAGTATGCACGCGATATTCTAACTCGACATGAACTACTGGATGCTAAGCCCGTAGGGACGCCGCTACCAGCAGGTCTCGCCCTATCTACTGATGGTGAACCTTTCACTGATATCACTCGTTTTCGGTCTGTTGTTGGAGCGCTTCAATATCTCACAATTACTCGCCCCGACATCTCCTTCGCAGTGAATCATATAAGCCAGTTTCTTCAATCACCTACTACTGAGCACTTTCACGCGGTGAAGCGCATCCTTCGTTATGTGAAGGGCTCTCTCTCGCACGGTCTTCTTTTCTCGCGATATTCCTCGTGCGACTTAGTGGCGTATTCAGATGCGGACTGGGCACGATGTCCGGACTCCAGACGATCTACCTACGGCTATGCAATTTTCTTGGCGGGTAATTTGGTCTCTTGGAGCTCCAAAAAGCAGTCAATGGTAGCTCGATCAAGCTGTGAATCGGAGTATCGCGCTATGGCAAACACAGCGGCTGAAATCCAGTGGATAATGTCTATCTTGCGAGAGCTTCACGTCTCCTTACCAACTTCGCCTAGCTTGCATTGTGATAATAACAGTTCTATCTTTATTTCTCAAAATCCAGTAGCCCACAAGCGTGCTAAACATATCGACATAGATTATCATTTTGTAAGGGAGCTGGTCCAAGATGGGAAGCTTATCACGACACACATTCCTTCCGATTTGCAAATCGCGGACATCTTTACGAAGTCTCTTCCACGGCCATTGTTTAAAGAGTTTCGTCGCAAGCTTCGCATCTCACAAGTCCCGACACTTGCTTGAGGGGGGATATTAGAAGATAGATATGCATGATTTCTTCATGCATGTAATCTAGATTTAGTTAGGGTTTATAGTTATCTTTTCATATCTATTTGATATTTTTGTATCTTCTTGTACTCTATATATATGTCATCAATGAATAATATTTTCATGGCCAATATTCAAAACCCTATCAGAAACTATAACACATTAGTTTTATTCCAACAAAATCTTAGTTTTCTATTATGCATATAAAATAAAGGAAAAAGTATCCATTTTATTACAAACTATTTTGGTTTTCTTAAATATATTATAAATGATGTATATTATCAAAATATATTATAAATTATCAATTTTGTTTCAAGTTTATGACGAGAGCAAGTTTCTGGCGATGAAAATTTGACGTAGCTTGCCAAAAATTTGTAATTTGTCATATATAAAAATACATAAAAAATTATTCATATTAAATTGTAACTTTTTTGGCAAGTTACGTCAATTTTCTATCGTCGTAAATTTGCTCCCTTCATAAATTTTTGACAAATTGTTAGTTGTAATATATTTTGATAATGTGTAGAGCTTGTAATATATTTGAGAACATCACAACAATTTCTAATATAATTGGTACTTTTTCTTAAAATAAACATAAGCAAAAAATTATAAAATTTGATTTTTATATGAATAATTTTTATTTGGGATTTCTTTTAGGCTATTAACTGATGACATATTTACCTAATATACTAAACATGGACAAATCACTTAATTAGGTAAATTTTAAGACATAATTCAATAATTTTTAAAAAATTGGGACAAAATCACCCAACTAAATAAACTTTATAACATTTTGAAGGGTATTAAAAAAAAGTGATTGAAAACAGAATTCAATATTTTTAGGAGTGCAGTTAAGACAATAATTTAAGCAAATTGTTAGAGAAAAACATTCATTACATTCCAACAAATTAAACATTCAAATTCTTTTCCTTCCAACAGATTCCTCACTTTTTTCTACCAAGGGCGAAAATAGTTCTAGGGAAAGGAATTAACAGGATAAAAACTACACGAATGCATTTATTTCCTCATCAATCCTACACCATGCATTTTTTATTTCATCCAATTGAAAAGTACATAAATCTTATGCTTCAACTTTGCTTGCTTCTTCTGCACCATAAGCTATCAATAAGCAATGCATATATATATATATATATATATATATATATATGAGATAAATCAAATGCTAATAAGTGAGAATATGCTGAATAAGAATGAAACCTTTGATTTTGATTACTTGATGGTCAGGATTAGTTTTTTTTCAAACTGGCCGTTAAAGAAAAGTTATGTAAATTGATGAAGCATAATATACAAACTAATCAAGTATAATATACTAATTAATCAAGCAAAATTAACGTTTTAGCACAAACTACTTTTTAGCACCGGATCCAATATATATATATATATATATATATATATATATAGATAGATAGATAGATAGATAGAGAAAATGGATCACATTCTAATGGATTAGAATATACTAAATAGGAATAAATCTTAGACCCTTGATTTTAATGGATTTAATGGATGAATGGTCAAGATTGACAGTTATTTACTTTGATGTGGGTGGTTATGCAATTCAACGAAGCACAACATAATAACTAAACAAGCATAAATATATATATATATATATAGAGAGAGAGAGAGATAGATGGGATCATTTGATAATAAATAAGTATATTAAAAATAAGAATGAATCTTATCCATTAGATCTAATTAAATCAATGGCTAATATTTAATCAAGCAACAATTAAAGTACAATCAAGCAATATTGTAAAGGTAATCAAGCGGCTTTATTATTTTATCACGGGATAAATTTTTATCACCGGATCCAAACCCTCTATATATATATATATATATAGCAGTTCTGGTGAGAAAAAATCCCGTAACAAAATGAGAGAAGCTTGATCAAGTATACCACATTGCTTGAATAGGAAATATGATAAACATAATGAAGCACCTTAAATAAAGGGAGGATTTCTTCTCACCCGATATATATATATATATATATATATATATATAGGGAGTGGATCATGTAAGAAAATGTCCCATGTGAGAAAAAAGAATGAATCTTATCCGTTAGATCTAAATAAATCAATGGTTGATATAAAATCAAGCAACAAGTCAAACACAATCAAGCAACATAATAATCAAGTAATTGCTTGATTGTGTTTTAGTTGTTGCTTGATTGCATATCAACCATTGATTTTTTTAGATCTAATGGACATGATTCATTCTTTTTTCTCACATGAGAATTTTTTTTTACTTGATCCCTCCTATATATATATATATATATATATATATAGGGGAGTGATCATATGAGAACTCTCACTACCATGTGAAAATAAGAACTAATCTCGGCCATCCAATTGATGATCCAACGCTCAAGACTAAATAAATCCCGTCTGCATTATAGTGTAGTGAAACTTGCATTAAAGGGTAATTTTGTAATATTTTTTCTCTCTCCTCTAAAATCATCCTAAATATTTAAATGATCATATCTCCTTCAATTTAGATTATTTTTTTAATGTATCATATATCAAATTAAAGGTAATTTAATTATCTTTCAAACGAAATCCCTATTGCATATGTTTCGATTTAAAAATCATCGTAAAAAATGAAAATTAGTGATTATATGCATAATTCTCGTAACAGTACACGAAATCTTATATAATGAACGGAGTTGCACAATATAATGCACGAAGTTATATTATATAATGCAGAATATGATAGATAAAATGCAATAACTTTTTTCCTGCAAGATCAAAAAAAAATTCATTATCTTTGCATACCGTAGATAATACCATAGTTGTTATAAAAGTTGATCATATATTACTTATTTTTAATTATGTATTTTTTGTTATATTATATAAATGTATATTACTATATTTTATAATGCATGTTTGTTCGGTATATAATGAATGTTTGCTAGGTATATAATGCATGTCGATGTCAATATAATGCATGAAGTTATATAATGAATACAACAACATAATATAATGCTTGAAATTATAGTATATAATGCAAAATATGATAGATAAAATGCAACATATTTTTTCAGCGAAATCTTCATTTCATCATTATATTTGCACTTGTTATTTATTATATAGTAATAACATATGCATTATAATGAAAGTAATATAATTTTCTCTAAAATAAAAGTAATATCATGTATAACATGCATAATTTTCGTAACAGTACACGAATTCTTATATAATGAATGCAGTTGTACAATATAAGGCATGAAGTTATAGTATATAATGCAGAATATGATAGATAAAATGCAACATATTTATTTCAGCGTAATCATCATTCATCATTATATTTACACTTATTATTATATAGTAATAACATATGCATTATAATGAAGGCAATATATTTTTTTTCTAAAATAAAAGTAATATTATATATAATAGAGGAAACAATGTCGTATAATGATAGTAATATTGTTCTAAAATAAGAGTAATATTATATTATAACGCAGGAAAATGTTTGTTAGGTATATAATGAATGTTATGTATATAATGTATGTTTCCTAGGTATATAATGCAAATTTGTTAGATATATAATGAATGTCGAGATAGAATATGCAAACAGAATCTTAAATAAGTACAAAATGACAAAAATACCCTATAATGCAAGTTTTTTGAGATATAATGACCGAAAATTTTAGTAAAATATTGAGCGTTCATTCATCAAAATCAATGGCGAGGATTGGTTCTTATTTCTTATGGTAAGAGTGGTTCTCACTGGATCGCATCCCTATATATATATATATATATATATATATATATATATTTCAGCCATAAGATGTACGGATTGGAATAAGCAATTGCAAAGTTCCATATGCCATTTCGGCCTTATCATCAATTTGAAAATTGAATATCTTTTAAAGGTTGAAATTAGAAATTTAAAGTTTGAATATATACCTGTTCGATCAGCTACAATGTTTTATTTTATTGTTCTACAAAATTAATGGAAACCCTGAATTCAAGTTTGCCAGGCCTCATATTTACCTTTTTTTGTATTTTAATGGCTGATTCAGCTGCACGTTCACAGCGCACCAAGTCCAACTCTTGAAAGCTCGGAACATCAGCCAACTCAATTGGGACTTCAAGAAGATCCTCACAATACCTAAGTCGAAGGTGTTTAAGTCTAGGGAACTGCTGCTGAGAAATCTTCCAAATCTTCAAATTCGTGCGTCCAATATGCAAAACATTAAGATGACGAAAATCTCCAACATTCGCCTCCCAGATATCACCAGAAAATGCATAGTATTTTAGCTTGAGCACCTCCAGCTTATCAAGTGACCCTATAATAGACATCTGACTCCAAGGAAGATAAGTGCGAGATAATGATAGAATCTTCAATTTGGGTGGAAATCTGTCAACTGGAGGAAGGCTGTGCAGTCTGCATCCAGGAAGTGGATAGGGAAACGCAACATCATTTATTAGTTTCAGGTTTTCAAGATTGCCCAATGTCCTCAAACTGTCAAATGACCCACTCTTCTCATCCATTATCCACCTGGCTAGCTTCCCACGAACACTCTTCTCATCCATTATCCACCTGGTTAGGTCCCCACGAACACTCAACCTTTTCACATTACGGGCCCTACGAAAAACATCTGCAGTGCAACTCAATGTTGAGATATATCCGAGTGTTTGAATCTTCTCACCACCAGCTCCTGCACTTCTACTTTTACTACTCTTGGCCTCGGGCAAAATAGGTGATGCATTTGTTTTGAAATGCCTCAAGTGGATCATATTTAAAATATCTGCCTTTATATCAAGGGTTAGATATCTCGTCTTAATAACAACAGTCTGAATGTTCTCAAGTTTCGAAAAGTCAGACGGAAGAACCGATATATTGGCTGACAATACCATGTACCTTATGTGAAGCAATAGGTACATGTCACTAGGAATTTTAGTGAAGTATTTGATGGGCATCACATCTAGAACTCTGAGCTGTTTGAAACCCGCGGGAACGGCCGACAACTTATCGGGTGGCATGATCACTTCTTTCCTAGAAAAACATGTGAATGTGTGGACACTTGGGCTACGAGGATTTCTTGAAAGAAAGTCCAAGTCATCGGAATCAATGGATAGGCGATGACACTTGAGTAATTGATTCTTGGAAAGTGATCCTACAATATCACTAGACACCGTAATTTCTTCCCCAACATTACCAGCTTCAGTTTTGCAGAAATCACGTATATCATCAAAAACGTAGCAGGTTTTAACTTTACCAATGTAATTCAACGTTTGTGATTCAACTAAGTTCCTGCTAACAAGATCCTCCAAATTATTTTCTGCAATTTCTTCCAAACTCATCTGATCATCCTTTTGTTGTATAAAGCCTTCTGCAATCCACATTCTGATCAATCGCCACGCTGGAATACGACAATAACCTCTGGGAAATATCCCCATATAGAGAAAGCACTTTCTCAGATGATAGGGTAAACTTTTGTAGCTCAATGATATAACTTGTTGGATGAATACAGATGGATCAGAACCATGAAATGTAGTAATGATACCAGAAACTTCTTCCCAGGCTTTCTTTCTGACGCTTGATGGCGCTTTAGAGTATTGAAGAAGAATGCCTCCCACAACCTCTACTGCAATATATGGCCGCCCAACACACAACTCTGCAATTAGTCTACATTCGACTTCCAACTCTGGAGGGCACTCAAGCTGATTATTACCAAAGACTACCAACTGGAAACGCGAAAAACTCTCTTCCACATCCAAGAAACGCCTCATATTGGGATCTTTGTGATGATTAATATACCAACCAATTTCTTTGTCACTACTAGTGATCAAGACTTTACCCCGATTGTTGCTAGTTGGAAACGTAAATCGGAGTTCATCCCAAACCTCACGACTCCGTACATCGTCCATGACAACCAAAAACTTTTCATTTGATAGAAAACAACGCACCATGTTCCTTAACTCGTAATGCTTTTTGGTTATAATTTCCTCATCGATACAGGTGAACACTTTCAAAATGGCAAGAAGTATGCCCTCCAATGTGAAGTCCTGCGATACATGAACCCATACACGTTTCGGAAACTGATCTACGATTTCTGGATCGTGAAAAATCTTCTCAGCAAGGGTTGTCTTGCCAATGTCAGGCATATCAACGATGGCAATGATGTCAAGCTCCTCAGTTTCTTCACTGAGGTGTCCTTTAAATCTTTGTACCTCATCTTCAACACCCACCACATTGTCTTTTTTTAATTCAGGAACCTATTTGATTGGTATATCATTAAAATATTAGAACCAACACTATTGCAATTCAATCTCCAACTCCAGAAATATGGAAACTCATGCAACAAACATTACTGTATCAAATTTGAAGGTTTTTACCTAATTCAAATAAAATATAATAATCTCAAAAATTTTAGCGTAATATATATGAAGATCCATTTACAAAATATTTATATATTTAGGTATTCATAAATTAATAAATGTTTATTTATTAGTGGCCATGCCTTACTTAAAAAAAAAAAAAACAAAAGAATTACCCAAAATCTCTTCCAACTTATCCGATTCAATAAAAGGTATAATTATCTGAACCAATATCATTTAAAACTCTACAAGATTTTAAGATATATTTCCTAACTCAATCTTTCATATCCCATACTATGTAGGCACTTGGTGTGATATAGACTAATCCCCTACAGAATTGGAAAAGTCGATTAAAATTGAACTTTTGTTGGATTTGGATCATGTAATCTTCACCAATCCCATAATCGTATGTTAAAAGTTAGCTTGTGTTAAATAACAATGAATCTACACTATTCATAAAAAAAATGGTTGGGATTAAACCTTTTTGCAAAATTTCGTGTTTAATTGTTTTATAAATCATGTTTAAGCAATTATGCATGACTTATAAAATGATAAAGCATGACAAAAAGTGTGTTTTTTTAATAATTAATGCTTATAATCTCAACCGTTGATGCTATTGATCTGATGATTGAGATTCATTCATATATATAACACAAAGTTTAATTTTAACACCTGATCTCTCTCTCTCACACAAATATATATATTCATAATCATATATTAACCACATTCCAGATGTTAAATAACAACTAATCTCGGCCTTTGATTAATCAAATCTAATGGTTGAGATATAACTTTTGACTCTTTTATTTCATTTTGATTTTTTTATTTTAAACTCTAATTAAGTGTATTTAAGTAAATAGAATATGGTAGTTATTAACAATTTTATAATCTCATAAGTTTTTTTCCTTCTTATTCTCACTCTTCTACAATTTTATAAAACTTTAAATAATCGTAACTCACTCGATTTAAATTATTTTTCACGTGGTATATATCAAATTAAAGATACTTTAATTATCTTTTAAACGAAATCCATATTGCATATATTTTGAGTAAGATAATCATAGTGAAAACATAAACTAGTGATTTTATGCATAATTTTTATTAATGTTACAGTTTTACGTATGTCGTTACTATTTAGTTATAGTTATCGCATTATATATGTTCATCAATCAGGATTATTCAATTTTCCATATTAATGTAACAATTTTACATATGTCATTGCATTATCATTGATATTATGTTGCGTTATTTATAGTTTTAGTTAATGCATTATATATGATCATAGATGTGCATTATTCAATTCTACTTATTAATGTTATGATTTTGCACAAGTTGTTAGATTATCGTTTATATTATATTGCATTATTCTTTATATTATATTGCAGTATATAGTTTCAATTATCGCATTATATAATTTAATTGATTATAATTACTCAATTCAACTTAGTAATGTTACAGTTTTAGATATGCCATTGCATATACTTTATAGTATGTTTCATCATTTATGTTTAATTATTGCATTATCTTTTGTATAATGAATAAAAGGTAATTAAATTATCTTTAATTGATATATGATATGTAAAAAGTAAGTTGAATTGAGTAAGTCCTAATTATTTAAAATTTTATAAAAAAAATAGAGGAGAGAGAATAATGAAATTAATAAACAAAAATGTGTGATATATGAGAGAGAAAATGAAGATTTAATATATATAACTGCTATAATTAGGATTTAGGGGATGTGGACCTGTGAATTTAGGAAAATCAAATGTGTATGTCAAAAAGACCAAAATACGCAAATAATGCAATAAATATATTCGGATGATGAAGGGAATTTTCCAACTAATAAAATTAAATTTAATACGTCCAAATTTAAATTGAAAGGTTATATATATAGAGAGACTTGTAATCATATGTAAATCACTTCCCAGATATTACCTGTTGTTACCTCACTTTTCGGTGTTACCTCACTTTTCGGTGCATTATTTAGACAAACTAATTACATTATCTAGGCGAATTAGGTACATTACAAAGATAATGTACAAACTGTAATAGATAATGTAATACATTATCTTCGTAATGTACCTAAATTTGTCTAGATAATGTAATTAGTTTGTCTTATTAATGCACCGAAAAGTGAGGTAACAAGTAACATCTGAGAAGTGGTTAACATATGAATGCATCCCTATATATATATATATATTAAATTGTGTTAAATTGTGTTGTCATTTCATTCTTTTTGGTCAATCTCATTACATGATATTTGTTTACAGGTTATGTCATATATCTATATATTAAAGGAAACAAGTCTACAAAAAAAACTATTCCCGCTTAAAATATGTAACATTTATATTTTCCTCAAAAATCTTTAACTACAATTTTATTTCCTTCAAATCCATTAATAAAAACATATAATATATAATTAAAATTGCAACCCAAAACCAGCTCCTATCCAAAATATGACACGATTTATTCCACTTCTATGTTTTTAATTATATTAAAAATTTGAAAGCAGAATAAGAAAATGCCAAGACTTAAATATTGAAAAGTCTTGAAACTTTTGAGTATAATTTGTAGAGTATTTAAACATTAAATCAGCCTTACAATGAGATTCTAGTTTATCAAATTCCATATAATCTCAAATGTACAGTTTCATATAATTAAGATAAAATTTGAACAATTCAATTAAATCAAGAGACAATCTAAATTTATCACCATGGCTTTTCTTTGTGTTTTCTTCTACATATAAACACTAGATTTACACACGCACAAACACGATGCACGAATTAAAGACATAATATATTATTTTATAATATGAGAAATATAATTAACAAAATTACGTATTTTTATATTTGTTTAGTAATCATTTTAAAAAATATATATTTTTCATTCATCAATGTTATATATTCATATATATTAAAGAATATTTTTTTACGTTATACTTCTAACTATATATATTAATTTAATAAAATAAATAAATGAAATATAAAATTCTAACTATATATATTAATTTAATAAAATAAATAAATGAAATATAAAATGCAGTGAAAATTCATTTCATTTTATTATACTAAATGAGACAAGTCTTGTTGAGAAAATTTCCATCCAAAATTTATTTAAAATTGACAAATCCTATGCGAGACAATTTTTTTTTTTTTTTTTTTTTTTTTTTTTTTGAGACTGTGTTAGATGTACAAAACATATAAGTCAATAAATGATGTATTTCAGCATGGAAAATGATATAGTTAATTATTTGCCATGCTGAAATACATCATTTGTATTTATAAAAGTCTCATAAAATAACGTCTTAAAGGTGACTCACTCAACAAGAACATACAACATTGCATCAGAAGGTCTAATGATGTAATGAGCATAATTGTTTCTTTCTAAATTATATAAAGAACATAGAAATGAAGGGATAGAGTTGTTTTGTTGTTTCTTACCTCGGAAGGAAATGATTGAATTTGAACTTCCTCATACCCAAAGGACTCTCGCTCCATTGATATTGCCTTTGCTGATTCCAAGAGGGATCTGCTGCAGTAATTTAAGTTGATTGTTTGAAGGTTTGGTATTTCTGCAAATTCCACCGGGATATCCTCCATCTCCATGTTTACCAGATGCAGGTGCTCAAGACATCGAAAAACGACATCATCTGCTGCCCAAGTCTTCATCTCACACCCATCAATCAACAAGAACTTTAGTCGACAAAATTCTTCAGCATTCAGATTCCACACTGGGCCTTCAGCAGCATGAGTTTGCAGCTTCAGAACTTCAAGATTCGGCAATAAACCAACTACAGACATATATTCCCAAGGAATACGACAGTTACTCAAGCTCAATTTCTTAAGTGAACTTGGTAAGACAAAGTTCTCCCAAGTCCCTCTAAATGATAGAAATAGTGACTCCAATTTCTTAAGGGAGGCAAGATTGCTGAGACAAGAATATTCAATTTTCACACTTGCATCGTAATGAATGCCCAGTTTCTTTAGATTTGGGATCCTCTTAAGTACGTGCTCCCTGAATATAAAATCCTTGACTGTCGAAAGAGTCTGTAGATGTTCAAGAACTATGATGCTCCCACTCTCCCCTTTTTCTGGGGGTTGCGGCAGAGTAATTCCACGCATCTTCAAATGTCTGAGCTGCGGCATTCTCCAGATTTCAGATGGCAAAGAGACCAGCCCTAGTGGAGCAACTAGAGTTTGTAGATTCCACAGCAAAGATATCCTAGATGATACAGCTTGTTGCCTCCAGTTAACGCTGCAAGTAATATACCTTAAGTTATACTGGTGAAAAATCTCCTGCATGGAATAAAAATCAACCACATCCAGTATCCTCACTAAATTAAGACGCCTACGAGCAAAGCGCCTTCTTGACACCCATCTGGAGTAGCTGAAGAAAGAGCGATTGAGTGTCGGTGATCCCAAAACGTTGTACTCCTCATTTGTTATGCTTGTGCTTGTATGAATACTCAGACGGCGCTCACTTTCAATAAGAGATGAAATAGAGCCAGAGGGGCCATCAAACTTAGGAATGCAAAGATGAAACTTCTCTGTGCCAACTTCTTTGGTGCAGAGATCCCTTATCAGATCATGAATGCTACAAGTCTTTACTTTTCCAATGAGCCCTCGCGTCTTCACCATAACAAGATTTCTATTTAAAAGACCCTCCAGATAACCTTCAGCGACTTCTTCTAAGGTTCTACCCGTGGCTGGCTTGATAAACCCCTCAGCAACCCACAATCTAATGAGTCGTGAAGTGTGGATTTCAACATTTTTTGGAAAAACAGCAAGATATAGGAAACATGGCTTCAAATATACTGGAAGTTGACTGTAACTCAATCTCAATATTCCCATGCACTGCTCATCATTTACATCATTTGCAGCAGAAGCCACATTTTGTTCAACATACTCCCAAAAAGCTTTTGTTTTTGGTGAGTTTGCAAGAAGCCTACCAATCACAACAAGGGCTAAAGGAAGTCCTCTGCATTTTCTAGCTATGCTTTTCCCAATATCCTCAAGTTGATTGGGAAAGCATTCTTTTCCAAACACACCAAGCATTAGAGCCAAACTATTCTCATCGTTTAGAAGATCTAATTTATAAGGTTCACTGGATCTCATGTCTTTTGCCAAGTCCAATATTCTCGTAGTTACCAAGATTCGACTTCCGTTGCTGTTATTTGTCAAGAACGGCCTCAACATGTCCCAAGCTTGAATATCCCACATATCATCCAGCACTACGAAATACCTTCTCCCAAATAATTCTTTGTACAGAACTTCTCCCAATCGATCAACATCCAGCCCATTTGCTTTAATATTACCATTGATCTGTTGTAAAAGGGCAAGAATAATATCCCCCAAATTATACTCTGGAGATACACTAACCCAAGCACGAAACATAAAGCGTTCAACAACCCAAGCATCTTTGTATACATGAGTGGCAAGAGTAGTCTTACCTACACCGCCCATTCCGACAACATGGGTGATTTGAAGATCAGACTTGTCAACAGCAAGACGCATCCTGATTTGACTCAAGTGCTCATCAAATCCTATCATCTTCATATTATTACTACTGCCACCAACAGAACTTGATGAACACGCTGCTGCCGAGGGCCCCGCATCTTCCACGCATTTCTGCGTGCTTATCTTGTCCGCCTCTTCTTTTATGGAAACAAAATCATCGATTAATTGGAGTATACTTGGAAAAGAATCAGCGGAGAACTCATCGGTTTCGAAATTCGCCTGGATCTGCTTCACCACATAGGATTCAATTACATCCTCCGCCTCGTAAGCCGCGCCGGCAATCCGCGTCTCTAGATGTTCAATTTCATGATTGGAATTGGAGAATTTCTCCAGAAAATCGATGAAGTCAGCGACTAGCTGTCGCAGAAGCTCAATTTGTTGTGTGGGTATGAGAAAGTGATGGGAAGGAGGAGGGTGAAGGAGCTGGTTTATGATTTGTGAGAGGGAGACCAGAGCTGCATAAGCAGCTGTCATCTCCCACCCAAACTATGAATCTTGGAATAGGCACTCTCAAATTTTCAACAAAAGCGAAAAATGAGTTAATCTGGAATGTAAGTAGCACTCTATTTTGATGAAAATTGTGGAGAAGATGAAGAATCTGTATAAGCAAGTCAAAAGAAAAAATGGGCTTAGATCTAATCTCATGTGTATATGCAAGTCAATGAGGTAGTACAACTGTACAAGCATTTTATATAATAAAATAAAGACGATTAAAAAAAAACTAATTTAAAAAATATCTAATGTGGACAAATATGTGAGAAGCCAGCTGCATTTCTTTATTCTTATACTAAATTTACACATGCGCGAATATAATATAAAATATTTTATCTTATAATACTAGGATATAATTAATAAAATTACATATTTTATACTTTTTAAAAATGAAAATAATATTTTTTATTATTATATTATACTAGCATTGATAGTTTCTACATTATATATTTAAATATTGATAAAATTTTAATAAAAATCAAAAGAAATGAATCAAAAATGCCTACAAAAATAAGAGTTTAATATACAAAATTAACCCATGAAAGATTAAATTTATATTTTAAAAAAAATTAAATATATTAAATTAGAGAGCTCTAAAAAGTTACAAATATAATATGCTTATCCTCATTATTATTTATTGTTCATATATGTTATAGTTGAATAGATAATAAATAAAATAAATATAAAATTATTGTTGATTTAATGTTTTTTTTGGAGAGTGGCAATATTGTAATAAAATACAACTATTCTCATTTAGTATATTTATAGATAGATAGATAGATATGATGGTGTCTTTATATGTCTTTATGAGATGCTTTCACGACTTTGTCTCCTCTAGCTTGTTGGAACTTCAACACCCCCTCCTCAAGCTGACATAGGTTCAACTTGGCCAGAAGATCAGCAAACACCGAACTAATAATTGCCTTTGTGAACAAATTTGTTGGTTGAACTGCAATCCAAACATGCTCGGGTGATATCAATCCATTTTTTTAACTGTCACGAACCACATGACAATCTATTTCGATGTGTTTCGTCCTTTTAGATGCATAACCATTAAATATAAAAAATTTTATTGTTGGAATAATAATTGAGGAAACCGTCAAAGATCTATTATTATGATCAATTTAATTTAGTAATTATGGTGTTGATAATTTTTGTGATATTTTCAAAACTAGCACCAATCTTTTTCAGTTGATGTCACTCATAGAATTATTCAATGTTGAGTACATTGCAAACAATATTCTAAATTATAAGAGTTGTTTTTTCTACCAACTTATTATATAAATTTTAAATTAATGTAAATTAGGTAAAGGTTTGTTGCACCTAATACGGTAGGTGATATTTGTTTTTAGCCTGTATATAAATCATTGGATCTCTTGTTATGTTTTAATATTTTATTATATATCTTATCAGTTTTAATAATACTTTTTATGTCTTGTACTTGAATTTCACTGTCCAAAGTATCAAAGAGGATTGATTGGGATGCAATGATGCATGATTATTTTTAGAATTAAATTTCAAAATAATTGAAGCACGAATAATTATTTTTTTAGAAAATACTTTATAAGAATTCAACATAATAAAATAAAACAAAGAAATAGTTAATTTTCTATAGTGCTCCTAATTTTTATTTAAATTCCAACCTATCAAATTAATTTGGCTATATCCATTATTTTCTATCGACGTTGTGATCACATTTGAGAAACTATGGTCTAAACCGAGTTTCAATCAACATACCAATTACACCCTCCGTCCCGGCTTGACCGGGCACAATAATCAAGAAGTGTGAGTGTAAAGTAAGTTGAGTAGAATTAATATTTTATAGTTGAGTGTGAAAAATTGTCTTTTTAAGTAATGGGACAATTGAGGTGGGACGGACGAAAAAGGAAAGTGGGACAATAGTGGGACGGAGGGAGTACTATCGATGAATGTATCTTGATACTTTGGTCACAATTTTAATTAGATACTTGTGCCCCAAGTATTTCGGACCAAATGGGAGAAAGAGTTGCCATTTTCACAAAAAAATGAAACAATTGACGATCAAACATTATGGAATCAAATTTTGGATTTATCCCTTTGGAGAGGGTCAAACTTTGATATATGGATTGATGGTGACTTTAAAATTAAATTCTATTTTACATTATAAGCTTTTGATTCCTACTAAAAAAATATGTTGAATAATTATCAAAATAGAAACTTAGAATCCTGACCTTTATCATTTTCCATTCTTATATTTTAACCATTTTGGGATGGTCAACAAGCTTATTCAATTAGCTTTCTTTTATGAAAATAAACCAATGTTTATTTAATCCATCTATGCATTTTTCTTCATACTAAATTTTGAAAACACTTCTCTCAATTCTTATCATCTTGATTTATGAAATTTGAACACGTAATTCTCATTATTTTCGAACCCCACCCCTCTCCTTCTATAAATACCCACCTCATTTCATTTCAATCACTTTTGTAACCAACACAAAAAATAAGAGCAAGTTTTGTAGAACAAGAGGAAAGGAAAAGATGAAGAGATTCTTCGGGAGGCATTCAAGACTTGACCTAGTTATTTTTCTCTTGAGCATGAAGAGACATGTTAGAGATCTTAGCCCTAGGTATGAAATTATGATGAAAATAGCATGTTTTCTTGAGATCTAGTTAAATGGAAGAATTTGAGCATGTAAATGGATGGATTGTATACTAAGTCATGAACATTAGAGATATGATTAAGACTCTTGTGCAAGCATGAGCTCAGAAGAGGGCCGGCCAACTACAGAAACATAAAATTTTGCATCTTTTCGTAGCCAAAAATGAGAATCAATATGGTCGAGATCTAGTTGATATGTGTTGTACTGTTAGGTATGCAATGTACAAATGTACACAATCAATATTATAGTTTAGGAGACCAGATATCAACTCTAGAGAGTGTTTAATCATGTCATGCACACAATATTGCTTGTGAAATAAATTGGTTGTGATTACTTGAGCTAAATATGCACTAAATCTAAAAGTAAACCAACTTAACCATCTACGTAGCCACACTTTTGATCATAAAAACGATTCCAAAACAAGTAACAAAGGTAAACCAAAGAAAAGAAACACACTTGAGTTGTAAACTTTCTAATCTTCACTATCCTATATGCTAAAGCATAGATCTCACATAAACTATGAGTCTTAAACCTTACAAAATATAATTCGTAAGCTATCACTCTATTAATCTGCAAATTACACCTTTCATCATATGTCTATGCATGAAATGATGTTTAAAAGCTCACAACAAAACAAGGGGGTTTGCAAATATGTCATGAATGCTCATATTTCTACACAACAAACATGGTTGCTAATGGTTTCCTCATACTTATCCATCTTTTCAGCCTAAATAAGTAAAATAATTCTATAACACTGTCATTCCCAAGAATTTTTTAAATAAAAACAAAAACAAAATCAAGATCAAACTCAAATTCATACAAATCCAGCATCAACACATATTCAAGCTAAGAAAAGATATTTACAACCCCAGCCTACAAATTTAACTTATATTCAAATTAAAAACAAAATAAATGTGTATCCCTCTCTATCATTAATTATTATTGCTATATAGAGATGACATGAAAATTTTATTACAAATGGTGAACCACCTAAATATGAGTGCTATAAAACAAACAAATACTCTCTAGAACAATTTATAATCCATCTACTTTAAATTAGAAATGAGAACACTACTATATATATAAAGGAAGACCACTGCAGATAATATATACCTAGAAGCTACTCTGCAAGCTTTTCCTATTTATTATTTCTAAAACTATGCAAAAAATATGCTATATTATCTAGAGGACTACCATCAATTCAATATGCACAATAAAGAAAACCCACACAAAAAATTGATGGGTTTGGTGTGAGTTTTTGCTTGTTGATACTATATCTATTATGATCGCCAAAACATGTTGAAGTCATTGATGTACAACGAACGATCCTGAATCTCCAGATTCGCGACGTGCCAATTTATGAGCTGCGATTGGATGCATTTGCACAATAGAAGTGCACTAGGAAAGATCCACCACTCGTTTCCATCCCTGTATGATAACAACAGCTCCAGCAAATGGCCAAAATGAGATTTAGATTTAAAAAACAAGAAAAACTAGGTTGTCGGGAACTTACATCTTCAATGGCTGGAAGTTTGGAAGTTAGCTTACTTGATAACGTATAATAGTGTATACAACCACAAACAAATGCAACACCCTGTGCCGACAAAAATCAAAGCAATTCTAAATTAATTGGATCCACAAGTATCATCCACAGATACAACTCTAAGAACTAAACATCATGGAAATGATTTCACAACAATGGATAAATTTTAAAAGAGTAAAATAAATTAATAAAGCAATTATAGAAAGTGGCAAAATCTTAATTTGTTAAAGATTTTAGTTAACCAGTTCCATTAACAGAGCAAATTTTTAGAAGATAATTTGTTTTAAGAATTTGAAGGACATAAATGTCATCTCACACTGATATAGAGAGAAGTACCATACTGAGAAAGAATGAAAGAAACTGCAACTCACAGTATTTGTCAAGGAAGAGATGTTCCACAGAGCATACATGCGTGCAATTCCTGCTGATTCCATGACTGAATAAAGCATTGGTTCCAGCAGGAAAGGGAATCAAAATCAACAACACTAAAAAGATGTCTGCCAGGGAAAATGAATACAACTGGAGCAATGTGAGCAATACTAAACTAAAATCTCCGAGAAGCAGGATAGAGATTGCCAAACCAACAAGATCCTGCACAATGTACACCACACAACGCCTTTTTTCAGTGAAAGAATAAAAAATAAAATGCAGAGAAAGAAACAATATGCAAGTGGGTTTAGTATGTGGAGAGCGAAGGAGGGAGTACCTGGTGATCGACAGGTCTACTATTGCGAATCAGAACAGATAGGAGAATGGATACATCTCTTTTCTCATTGAGCAACTTTAGTCTTTCAATATCCAAAATCCCTTGATATCTGCCTAAAATTATGTCCCATTTTTTCAAAATTATGGAATTGTGTTCCAAAATGAAATTATGTCTCTATGTTTAATATATTAGGTAAATATTTTCTCCCTTAGTAACAATATTAATTTTGCGCTAAGCCATTCGTTAAATGTTGATGTATCAAATGACATGGCTTTTTATTTTGTTAGGAATACATATTCTAATGTTTACTCTATTAAATAAAAATATCATTTGTCTTTTAACTAAGTTAATTTCATTATACATCAATGATATAATTTTTTTATTTGATATTATTTTTTTAAAAATAAATAATAAAAATGAAGATTTTCAATAAAACAATGTCACTTGAAAAAATTAATAATTAAAATATAAAAAATCCCTGAACGCGAAATTAATGTCGTTATTAACTGATGACATTTACCTGATATACTAAACATTGGGACATAATTCTACAAATTTTAAAAAAACATCAAGACAAAATCAACTATTTATGTAAACTTTGGAACATAATTTCATAATTTTAATAAACCCGGACAAAATCACCTAATTAAATAAATTTTAAAATATTTTAAAGAGTTTAAAAAAAGTGATTGAAAACAGAATTCAACATTTTTAGGAGTGCGGGAAAGACAATAATTTAAGCAAATTGTTACATAAAAACATTCATTACACTCCAACAAATTAAACATTCAAATTCTTTTCCTTCCAACAGATTCCTCGCTTTTTTCTACCCGATGGTGAAAATAGTTCTAGGGAAAGGAATTAACAGGGGAAAAACTACACTCATGCATTTATTTCCTCACCTATCCAACACCATGCATTTTTTATTTCATCCAATTGAAAAGTACATAAATCTTCGATCTGCTTCAACTTCGCTTGCTTCTTCTGCATCATAAGCCATCAATAGGAAATGAATCAAATGCTAATAAGTGAGGATATGCTAAATAAGAATTAACAGGATAAAAACTACACACATGCATTTAACCTTTGATTTTGATTAAATGAGGGCCAGGATTAGTTTTCAAATTGGCAGTTAAAGTAAAGT
The DNA here is from genome assembly GCA_026898455.1 of Plectranthus barbatus. NCBI lineage: Eukaryota > Viridiplantae > Streptophyta > Magnoliopsida > Lamiales > Lamiaceae > Plectranthus > Plectranthus barbatus. Next base: position 23,711 of record JAPKLW010003445.1, read on the forward strand.
TATGCAAATTGATCAAATATAATATACAAACTAACCAAGTGTAATATACTAATTAATCAAGAATTATTAGCATTTTAGCACAAACTACTTTTAGCACCGGATCCGCTCCCTATACATAAAGAGAGAGACAAAGAAGTGATATGTTGCCCACCTGATGTGAGCAACCCGTGAGCACCAACAATATTATATACCCTAATTAGGTGGATAAACCAAATGGTTTTTTTTTTTTTTTTTTTTTGAGATGGGATAAACCAGATGGTTGAACTTATAAAATTGAGCAACTTTAGTCTTTCAATATCCAAAATCCCTTGATATATTTTCTGCCTAAAATTATGTTCAGAGCTTCTCTGACTTGGGTCAGAGTCATGCTCCTCTTTTAGAGAGAAGAAATGCAGGGCACTTACATGCAAAACAAAAAAAGAATTATGTGACAATGTCAAATAGACGAACTCACAGAAATGAATGCACATAATATGAGTAAAGACATCACATACATAACTGCACAGGGAAAGAAGATCATCCCGTAAGAGCAAGTCCTTCGACAATTTCCACAAATTAATAGCTAAATCCTTCTCTACCCAAGGGGTGTGGGGAAAGCGGTGTCTAAAAAGTCTATTTCTATTTCCACAAATTTGTATCTTTATGATAGTAAAAGGATAGCATTTCTAACCTATTTAAGCAGTTAGCCAAAAAAAAAAAATCTGCTGGAAAATCAATTTACAGTAGACTCCTCACGCTATATGCGGGGCTAGGAAAAATTGCAAACCTTTGAAGGTAATCAGGAAAACTGAAAATTAGAGTTGCACAGTGAAAAAAGCGAAACAAAATTCATGAAAAAGTTTGTCATTTCAGGAAAATTAGATTATTTTATGGGACAAACAAAAATAGAAAATGAAACTACTACTGTGGAACGGAGAAAATATTTTTTTATATTAATTATAATATTTTAATAAAATAAAATGATATTAAATATAAAAATTATTGACACATACCTTTAAACTATTTTTTAGATGAATTGATAAGAGTAGCTAAAATTTATATATAAGCGATAATGACTATTTCAAAACTTCTCTCAATATTTATTATGATTACCTTAATAAAATGGCCCAAAACTTTTACCAGCGAGTAAAATTCAATAAATAAAATAAAAATCAATTCTAACCGCCTCTCTCTCTCTCTCATCGTCAAAAATGGGTAGCAGAGCAGCTATGCTTCTCCGAGCAAACCCGCCGCTCTTCAGCTTCAGAAAAAGCGCTTGTCCAAAGTTGCTTCTGCCAATTAAGCGATTATATGCCGTGAAAAAGCGCTGAAACAGCTCGGATTTCATCCAATTGAAAAGTACATAAATCTTCTACTTCAACTTCGCTTGCTTCTTCTGCATCATAAACCATCAATAGGAAATGGATCAAATGCTAATAAGTAAGGATATGCTAAATAAAAATGAATCTTAACTTTTGATTTTGATTAATTGATGACCAGGATTAGTTTTTTCAAATTGGCAGTTAAAGAAAAGTTATGCAAATTGATCAAGCATAATATGCAAACTAACCAAGTAAAATATACTAATTAATCAAGCATTATTAGTATTCACGTCTCGCATCTCACGCCTCGGACCCTTGTCGCCTCGGCTCGCCTCTCGCCTTTTTAAACTAAGAGTATACCATATTGCTTGAATACCAAATACGATAAACATAATCAAGCACCTTTCTCATTTTATCATGGAAGGATTTCTTCTCACCCGATATGATATATATATATAGTATTCACAAAAATGACTGGAGTTCAGCCATAAGATGTACGGATCTGGGATAAGCAATGGCAATATTCCATTTCCGCCTTATCATCAATTTGAAAATTGAATCTTTTAAAGGTTGAAATTAGAAATTTTAAGTTTGAATATATACCTGACAGGAGGAGAAATGGAAACCCTGAATTCACGTACAACGTTGTCAGGCATCATATTGTTCTCCTTTACCTTTACTTGTATTTTAATGGCTGATTCAGCTGCACGTTCACAACAAAACAAGTCCAACTCTTGAAAGCTCGGAACATCAGCCAACTCAATTGGGACTTCAAGAAGATCCTCACAATTTCTAAGTTGAAGGCGTTTAAGTCTAGGGAACTGCTGCTGAGAAATCTTCCAAATCTTCAAATTCGTGTATCCAATATGCAAAACTTCAAGATGACGAAAATCTCCAACATTCGCCTCCCAGATCTCACCATAAAATGCATTTACTTTTAGCTTGAGCACCTCCAGCTTATCAAGTGACCCTATAATAGACATGTGACTCCAATCAAGATGAGTACAAGATAATGATAGGACTTTCAATTTGGGTGGAAATCTGTGAACTGGAGGAAGGCTGTGCAGTCGGCATTCAGATGGCTGATAGGGAAACACATCATTTTTTAGTTTCAGGTTTTCAAGATTGCCCAATGTCCTCAAACTGTCAAATGACCCGCTCTTCTCATCCATTAGCTCGGCTAGGTTCCCAAGAACACTCAACCTTTTCACATTACGGGCCCTACGAAAAACATCTGTAGTGCAACTCTCTGGTGAGATATTTCCGAGTGTTTGAATCTTCTCACCACCAGCTCCTGCACTTCTACTTTTACTAGTCTTGGCCTCGGGCAAAGTAGCTGATGCATTTGTTTTGAAATGCCTCAAGTGGATCATATTTAAAATATCTGCCTTTATATCAAGGGTTCGAGATCTCGTCTTAATAACAACAGTCTGAATGTTCTCAAGTTTTGAAAAGTCAGACGGAAGAACCTTTATATTGACTGACAATACCATGTACCTTATGTGAAGCAATCGGTACATGTCACGAGGAATTTTATTAGTGAACTTGATGTGCATCACATCTAGAACTCTGAGCCGTTTGAAACCCACGGGAATGGCCCATAACATATCCCGAGGCATGAACATTTCAACTCTAGAAAAACATGTGAATGTGTAGACACTTGGGCCACACGGGTTTTTTGAAAGAAAGTCCAAGACATCATTGCAATCAATGGATAGACGATGACACTTGAGTAATTGATCCTTGGAAAGTGATCCTCCAATATCACTAGACACCGTAATTGCTTCCCCAACATTACCAGCTTCAGTTTTGCAGAAATCACGTATTTCATCATAAATGTAGCAGGTTTTAACTTTACCAATGCCATTCAACTTTAGTACTCCAACTAAGTTCCTGCTAACAAGATCCTCCAAATTATTTTCTGCAATTTCTTCCAAACTCATCATCTCATCGTTTTGCTGTATAATGCCTTCTGCAATCCACATTCTGATCAATCGCCACGCTGGAATATCATAATCTCCGGGAAATATCCCCATATAGAGAAAGCATTTTCTCAGATGATAGGGTAACCTTTTGTAGCTCAATGATATAACTTGTTGGATGAATACAGATGGATCAGAATCAGAATCAGAACCAGAACCATGAAATGTTTTAAGGATACCAGAAACTTCTTCCCAGGCTTTCTCTCTGACCCTTGATGGCTCTAAAGAGTATTCAAGAAGAATGCCTCCCACGAGCTCTACTGCAATTAGCCCAGCACTCAACTCTGCAATTAGTCTACATTCAGCATCCAACTCTAGAGGGCACTCGGGCTTACCAAAGACTACTGACTGGAGATGCGAAAAACAGTCTTCTACATTCAAGAAACGCCTCATATGGGGATCTTTGTGATGATTAATATACCAACCAATTTCTTTGTCACGACTAGTGATCAAGACTTTACCCCGATTGTTGCTAGTTGGAATTGCACCTTGGAGTTCATCCCAATCCTCACGACTCCATACATCGTCCATGACAACCAAGAACTTTTCATTTGATAGAAAACGACGCACCATGATCCTTAAATCGTAGTTGTCATTGGTTAAAATTTTCTCATCGATACAGGTGAACCCTTTCAAAATGGCAAGAAGTATGCCCTTCAATGTGAAGTCCTGCGATACATGAACCCATATACGTTTCGGAAACTGATATACGATTTCTGGATCGTGAAAAATCTTCTCAGCAAGGGTTGTCTTCCCAATGTCAGGCATATCAACGATGGCAATGATGTCAAGCTCCTCAGTTTCTTCACTGAGGTATCCTTTAAATCTTTGTACCTCATCTTCAACACCCACCACGTTCGCTTTTTTTAATTCAGGAACCTATGTGGTTGGTATATCATTAAAATATTAGAACCAACACTATTGCAATTCAATCTCCAACTCCAGAAATATGGAAACACATGCAACAAACACTACTGTATAAATTTGAAGGTTTTTAAGTAATTCAAATAAAATATAATAATTCAATTTTTTTTAGCTTAATACTCCCTCCGTCCCATTTGAATAGGTTCTTTTCTTCTGGGCATGGTATTTTAGGAGCTTGTGCTTAGTAGTTAATTTTTTTTTGATAATGATGTAAAAAAAAGGTAATTAAATTGTTTAATACCTCATTTTATAAACGTTTTTTGTAATTAATTAAGATGGTTTTTATTTAAAAAAGATTTAGATTTAATTAATGTAATTAGTAATCCCAATTAAGTTCTTAAAAAAGTTTAATTGTTGACTAATTTTTGCCAAAAAAAAAAGAAAAGGTACCTAATTGAATGGGACGTCTAAAAAAAATGGTACCTAATTGAATGGGACCGAGGGAGTATATATGAAGATCCATTTACAAAATATTTATATAATTAGGTATTCATAAATTAATTAATGTTTATTTATTTGTGACCATGCCACACTTACAAAAAAAAAACAAAAGAATTACCCAAAATCTCTTCCAATTTTTCCAATTCAATAAAAGGTATAAATATCTGAACCAATCCATCATTTTAAACTCTACAAGATTTTAAGATTTATTTCCTAACTCAATCTTTCTTATCCCAAACTATGTAGGTACTTAGTGTGATATAGACTAATCACCTACAGAATTGTTAAAGTTTATTAAAATTGAACTTGTTCGATTTGAGTCATGTAATCTTCAACAGTCCCATAATCGTTGTTAAAAGTTAGTTTGTGTTAAATACCAATGAATCTACATTATTCAATAAAAAAAATGGTTGGCTTAAACCTTTTTGCAAAATTTTGAGCTTAATTGCTTTATAAATCATGTTTAAGCAATTATGCATGACTTATAAAATAATTAAGCATGACGAAAATTGTGTTTTTTAATAATTAATGCTTATAATCTCAACCGCTGATGCTATTGATCTAATGACTGAGATTCATTCATATTTAACACATTTAACACAAACTTTAATTTTAAAACTTGATCACACACACACAAACACATATATATATATCGATTCATAGTCATATATTAACCACATTCCAGATGTTAAATAACAACTAATCTCGGCCTTTGATTAATCAAATCTAATGGTTGAGATATGACTTTTGACTTTTTTATTTGATTTTGATTCTTTGTTTTAAACTCTAATTAAGAGTATTTAAGTAAATAGAATATGGTAGTTATTAGTTTTATATTCTTATACGCTTAATTTTCTTCTTCTTATTCTCTCTATTCTATAATTTTATAAAATTTTAAATAATCATAATTCACTCAATTTAAATTATTTTTAAAACTAAATTCATATTGTATATGTTTGAGTAAAATAATCATAGTGAAAATATAAACTAGTGATTTTATGCATAATTTTTATTAATGCTACAATTTTTCTTATGTCATTGCATTATTTAGTTATAGTTATCGCATTATATAAATTCATCAATCAGGATTATTCAATCTTCCATTTAATGTTACAATTTTACATGTCATTGCATTATCATTTATATTATGTTGTGTTACTTATTTTTAGTAATTCCATTATATATGTTCATCTATGTGCATTATTCAATTATACTATAAATGTTATGGTTTTGCATATGTGGTTAGATTATCCTTCATATTATATTGCATTATTCTTTATATTATATTGAATTATCTAGTTTTAGTTATCGCATTATATAAGTTCAATGATTATAATTACTCAATTCAACTTATTAATGTTACACTTTTAGATATGTCATTGCATATACTTTATATTATGTTACATTATTTAGGTTTAATTATTGCATTGTTTTATATTATGTATAAATTACTAATTTTTTATATTTACTATTATTGTTTCATTGCAAACATATGCAATAGAGATTTTATTTAAAAGATAATTAAATTATTTTTAATTGATATAAATGATATGCGAAATATAATTTAAATTGAGTGAGTTATGATTATTTAACATTTAAAAAAAAAATAGAGGAGAGACAATAATGAAAAAAATAAACATGTGTGATATATGAGAGAGAATATGAAGATTTAATATGTTAAAAAATAACTTTTGTAATTAGGGTATGTGGACCCCTGAACTTAGGAAAATCAAATACTCCCTCAGTCCCGTTGTCCCGTTGAAGTAGTCTCATTTCTTATTTTTATTTGTCCCATAAAATAGTCCTATTTTCCTAAAATGGCAAACTTTTTCACTCACCAATAAAATATTAATTTCACTACACTCACAACTCTTAATCTCCGTGTCGAAAAGAAATGGGACTACTCTAATGGGACGGAGGGAGTAATGTTTAGGATATGTGTGTGTCAAAAAGACCAAAATACCCAGATAATGCAATAAATATAACAAGATGGTGCAGCGAATTTTCCAACTAATAAAATTTATAAATCTAATATGTCCATATTTAAATTGGAAGGTTGGATTTTAGTCTTAGGGAGGGTGGTTAACCATATATATATATATATATATATATATATAGAGGTTAGATCATATGAGAATAGATGTTAATGTAAGAAATGAGAATAAATCTCAGCATTTGATTTCACAAGATCTGCGGTCATGCTTTAATAATTTCCGTCTTTCATTTTATCCTCCGCGAACTTCATTATTACATATTTAAGGGTATCATTGTCATTTAGCATGATGGTATCTCCCTCAAATAATTTCCATTTTCATTTTATCCTCCGCGAACTTCATTATTACATATTTGGATCTGTAATTCCTTTTCTTTTCGATTTTTCATAAGATTTCGATTGTCTTGTTGAGTCATCCAATACTCTAAACTTAAATTTAATTTTATTATTATTTAATTGAATTTTCTAATTTAATGAAGTTTTAAATAGATAAAATAAACTTAACATATTCTTCTGAGAAATTGATTTTATTTTTATTTAATTTAATTTTCCCATTTAATGAAGTATAGAGGAGATAAAATGAAGAGAACTATTTCAAAAAATTTAATTTTTTTTCTTTTAATGATGTATATAGGAGATAAAATGAAGATAACTGAAATATTTTTTCCGAAAAATTAATTTTATTTTTATTTAATTTAATATTTTCCATTTAATGAAGTATAGAGGAGATAAAATGAAGAGAACTGTTTCTAAAAATTTAATTTTTTTCATTTAATGATGTATATAGTAGATAAAATGAAGAGAATTGAAATCATTTTTTCCGAAAAATTAATTTTATTTTTATTTAATTTATTTTATAATGAACAACAATTGAGATAAAATGAAGAATAACTAAGATATAATGAAGAACTACTAAGATAAAATGCATGTCACGTGTAACATCAAAATTCACATCGAATTTATTTTATAATGAATCACAATTGAGATAAAATGAAGAATAACTAAGATATAACGAAGAACTGCTAAGATAAAATGCATGTCACGTGTAACATCAAAATTCGAATCGAATTTATTTTATAATGATTCGCAATTGAGATAAAATGAAGAATAACTAAGATAAAATGAAGTATATAATACATAAAATGAACAAAACACAACTTTTGCGCCCTGTTCGTAATGACTATGTTGCCCTTTAATGAAGTAAAATGAGGATAATATGCCGCGTTTTTTTGTTAAAGCTCTAAAGTAATCTGGATCGTTGATGTTGTCAAATCTATGGACGAGATTTATTCTCATTTCTCATGATAAGGGCTATTCTCACCAGATCAACCCCATATATATATATATATATATATATATAATTGTGTTGTAATTTCTTTTTTTTTTTTGGTCAATCTCATTTCATGATATTTGTTTACAGGATATGTAATACTATATACATGCAGCAAGTCATACAGTACACTGTACACCCAACAAGAACATTAAAAACATTGCATCAGAAGGTCTAATGATGTAATGAGCATATTTCTTTCTTTCTAAATTATATAAAGAAAATAGAAATGTAGGGATAGAGTTGTTTTGTTGTTTCTTACCTCTGAAGGAAATGATTGAATTTGAACTTCCTCATACCCAAAGGACTCTCGCTCCATTGATATTGTCTTTGCTGATTCCAAGAGGGATCTGCTGCAGTAATTTAAGTTGATTGTTTGAAGGTTTGGTATTTCTGCAAATTCCACCGGGATATCCTCCATCTCCATGTTTACCAGATGCAAGTGCTCAAGACATGGAAAACCGCCATCATTTACTGCCCAAGTCTTCATCTCACACCCACCAATCAACAAGAATTTTAGTCGACAAAATTCATCAGCATTCAGATTCCACACTGGGCCTTCAGCAGCATGAGTTTGCAGCTTCAGAACTTCAAGATTCGGCAGTAAACCAACTACAGACATATATTCCCAAGGAATACGACAGTTACTTAAACTCAATTTCTTAAGTGAACTTGGTAACACAAAGTTCTCCCAAGTCCCACTAAATGAAAGAAATAGTGACTCCAATTTCTTAAGGGAGGCAAGATTGCTGAGACAAGAATATTCAATTTTCTCAATTTCATCGTAATGAATGCCCAGTTTCTTTAGATTTGGGATCCTCTTAAGTTCGTGCTCCCTGAATATAAAATCCTTGACTGTCGAAAGAGTCTGCAGATGTTGAAGAACTATGATGCTCCCACTCTCCCCATTGTCTGGGGGGTGCGGCAGAGTAATTCCACGCATCTTCAAATGTCTGAGTTGCTGCATTCTCCAGATTTCAGATGGCAAAGAGAGCCGCGCTAGTGGGGCAACTAGAGTTTGTAGATTCCACAGCAGAGATATCCTTGATGATACAGCTTGTTGCTTCCAGTAAATGCTGCAAGTAATATACCTTAAGTTAAACTGGTGAAGAATCTCCTGCATGGAATAAAAATCAACCACATCCAGTATCCTCACTAAATTAAGCCTACGAGCAAAGCGCCTTCTTGACACCCATCTGGAGTAGCTGAAGAAAGAGCGATTGAGTGTCGGTGATCCCAAAACGTTATACTCCTCCTCATTTGCTATGCTTGTGCCTGTATGAATGCTCAGACGACGCTCACTTTCAATAAGAGATGAAATAGAGCTAGAGGGAAATTCATCGAACTTAGAAATGCAGAGATGAAACTTCTCTGTGCCAACTTCTTTGGTGCAGAGATCCCTTATCAGATCATGAATGCTGCAAGTCTTTACTTTTCCAATGAGCCCTCGCGTCTTCACCATAACAAGATTTCTATTTAAAAGATCCTCTAGATAACCTTCAGCGACTTCTTCTAAGGTTCTGCCCGTGGCTGGCTTGATAAACCCCTCAGCAACCCACAACCTGATGAGTCGTGACGCGTGGATTTCAACATTTTTTGGAAAAACGGCAAGATATAGGAAACATGGCTTCAAATATACTGGAAGTTGACTGTAACTCAATCTCAATATTCTCATGCACTGCTCATCATTTACATCATTTGCAGTAGAAGCCACATTTTGTTCAACAAACTCCCAATAAGCTTTTGATTTTGGTAAGTATGCAAGAAGCCTACCAATCACAACAAGGGCTAAAGGAAGTCCTCTGCATTTTCTAGCTATGCTTTTCCCAATATCCTCAAGTTGATTGGGAAAGCATTCTTTTCCAAACACCCCAAGCATTAGAACCAAACTATTCTCTTCGTTTAGAAGACCTAATTTATAAGGTTCACTAGATTTCATGGCTTTTGCCAAGTCCAATATTCTCGTAGTTACCAAGATTCGACTTCCTTCCCTGTTATTTGGCAAGAACCGCCTCAACATGTCCCAAGCTTGAATATCCCACATATCATCCAGCACTACAAAATACCTTCTCCCAAATAATTCTTTGTACAGAACTTCTCCCAATCGATCAACATCCAACCCATTTACTTTAATATTACCATTGATCTGTTGTAAAAGGGCTAGAATAATATCCCCCAAATTATACTCTGGAGATACACTAACCCAAGCAAGAAACATAAAGCGGTCAACAACCCAAGCATCTTTGTATAAATGAGTGGCAAGAGTAGTCTTACCTACACCGCCCATTCCAACAACATGGGTGATTTGAAGATCAGACTTCTCAACAGCAAGGCGCATCCTGATTTGAGTCAAGTGCTCATCAAATCCTATCATCGTCATATTATTATTACTGCCACCGATAATAGAACTTGATGAACACGCTGCTGCCGAGGTATCTTCCACGCCTTTCTGCGTGCTTGTCTTGTCCGCCTCTTCTTTTATGGAAACAAAATCATCGATTAATTGGAGTATACTTGGAAAAGGACCAGCGGAGCTCTCATCGGTTTCGAAATTCGCCTGGATCTGCTTCACCACATAGGATTCAATTACATCCTCCGCTTCGTAAGCCGCGCCGGCAATCAGCGTCTCTAGATGTTGAGTTTCATGATTGGAGTTGGAGTATTTCTCAAGAAAATCGATCAAGTCAGCAACTAGTTGTTGCAGACGCTCAATTTGTTGTGTGGGTATAAGGAAGTGATGGGAAGGAGGAGGGTGAAGGAGCTGGTTTATGATTTGTGAGAGGGAGATCAGAGCTGCATAAGCAGCTGCCATCTCTCACCCAAACAATGAATCTTGGAAAGGGCACTTTCAAATTTTCAACAAAAGAGAAAAATGAGTTAATCAGGAATGAAGGTAGCACTATTTGATGAAAATTGTGTAGAAGATGAAGGATCTGCAAATGCAAGTCCAAAGAAAAAATGGGGAAAACTTGTCTTACTGTATTCGATAAAATCTCATCCAAATATGAATGAAATATTAACAAAATAAAAGGAAAAAAGAAACACTCTTAAAAAAACGTAATAAAAAAAAAAATAATTAAGGTTGCCAAATATGTGACAACCCAGCTGCATTTATTAAGGTGGCCAAATATGTCAGCTGCATTTATTAAGGTGGCCAAAATTTCTTTCTTCTTGCATGTGCTGTTGTCTTTCACGACTTTCTTTCTTTTAGCTTGTTGTAACTTCAATACCTCAAGCTGAGCTTGGCACAAAGATCAGCAAACACCGACTTAGTGAACAAGTCTACTGGTTGAACTGCAGTCCGAACATGCTCGGGTGATATCAATCTATTTTTTAAACTGTCACAAACCACATCTATTTTTGATGACTAGGAAAAATGAAAAAGAAGAGAAAAATGTCATTGCCACATAATTATTAAATGTGTGACACAGCTGCCACTAGGGGTGTAAATGAACCGAGCTATTCGTGAGTTACTCAAATATCGACTCAAAAAAAGTTCGTTCAAAATTCGATCGTTTAATAAACGAACTCAGCTCGAGCCTTGAACCGAGCTCGTTAACGTTTACGAACCGAGCTCGAGCTTGGATGTACTCGTTCGCCAAGCTAACGAACATGTTCGAGAGCAGACTCGTTTAATAGGCTCACGAGCATTCTCGTTTATAGGCTCGTGAACAGGCTCGTTTAAGAGATCGCGAGTATGCTCGTTTAGAAGCTTGTTTTTTTAATTAAATTTAATATTTATATTTTTTATTTCTATATTTTTTATTATTATATGATTATAGTTCATATTTGTTTGATATTACTATATCTATATGTCTATATATAATATTAATATGATTAAACATACAATACCATATAAAAGACTTAATTTATATAAAAAATAAGATAAATATTAATTTAGGAATGAAAATTATTTATACGAGTTATAATTATTTCAAATATAGTTTTGTAGATATATGTATTTTAAAGTTTAACTTAATCAAATTAATTAATTTCATTGTTTGAAAAAAGAATGAATCTTATCCATTAGATCTAAATAAATCAATGGTTGATATGCAATCAAGCAACAACTAAAACACAATCAAGCAACTTGATTGTGTTTCAGTTGTTGCTTGATTATTATGTTGCTTGATTTCGTTTCACTTGTTGCTTGATTTTATACCAACCATTGATTTATTCAAATCTAAGGATATGATTCATTCCCGAAATCAGGGGAAAAAACATATGCAATAGAGATTTTATTTAAAAGATAATTAAATTATTTTTAATTGATATAAATGATATGCGAAATATAATTTAAATTGAGTGAGTCATGATTATTTAACATTTTATAAAAAAATAGAGAGAGAATAATGAAAATAATAAACAAACATGTGTGATATATGAGAGAGAATATGAAGATTTAATATGTTAAAAAAATAATTGTTGTAATTAGGGGATGTGGACCCGTGAATTTAGGAAAATCAAATAATGTTAAGATATGTGTGTGTCAAAAAGACCAAAATACCCAGATAATGCAATACTTATAACCGGATGATGCAGGGAATTTTCCAACTAATAAAATTAAATATAATCCGTCCAAATTTAAATTGAAAGGTTGAAATTTAGTCTTAGGGAGGGTGATTAACCCCGCGCGCGCACACACAAACACACACACACACACACACATATATATATATATATATATATATATATATATGATAATAAATAAGTATATTAAAAATAAGAATGAATCTCATCCATTAGATCTAATTAAATCAATGGCTAATAATTAATCAAACAACAATTAAAACGCAATCAAGCAACAAATGATCAAGCAACAACTGAAATAAAATCAAGCAACAACTAAAACACAATCAAGCAACATTGTAAATGTAATCAAACGGCTTTCATTTTATCACGGGGGAATTTTTATCACCGGATTATATAGGGGTGTGTTAAAGTGACAAGTGCCTCCCCAAATATGAGATGAGAATAAATCTGATGCGTTCATTTTCAAAATCAAGGATCCAGATTTGATTTAGAAAATTAAATTTTTTTACAATATTTGGGCTTTTCAGTCTTTTTGCATAAATATATTAGGGGACCACATCTTATCTTACAAAAAAATCATAATCTATTTTCTCACTTTTAAGACAGATTATTTGTTATTACCTTTATTCTCTCACCTCCAACATTGTTATAAACTTTAAATAATCATAGCTCACTCAATTTAAATTAGTTTTTCGCGTGTCATATCGTTTTATTATCTTTCAAACGAAATCCATATTGCATATGTTTGGAATAAGATAATCGTAGTGAAAATAACATACTGCAACTAGGGGTGTTCGCGGTCAGGTTTGGAAGAAAAATCTCGGCCAAACCAATAGGTACGGCTTGAAAATTTTTCAAACCAAACCGGCCAATTAATTTTTTGAAACCAAACCAGCCAAACCGTATAAAAAACGGTTAGGTCCAGCCGGTTTGACGGTTTGAAATGAAATATGTTTCAACTTTCAACAAAACTTTGACGGTTTGAAATGAAATATGTTTTAACTTTAAAAATCTTATATTTATAGCATAATGTAAAACCAAAAGAAATACATGGGTCAATTGTATTAAAATTATAACCTTAAAATCCAAATGTAAAATCAAAAGAGACGTGTAAAATTATTAATAATGTTAATACTTAAATTATCATAAAAAAATAATAATAATTAATGATACTTATTAGTTGATTTTTGATAAATAAAAAAAATTAAAATTAAAACTAAAACTAGAGTATGTTGGCAAAAACATTTAAACATGGGTTGATTGTATGAAAAGTAGAAACTTAACAAATGAACTACAAATTATATTAATTAATTATAATACATATATATATATATATATATATATATATATATATAGAGTTGTGTTCATTTCTGAACTAAGTACTGTGAATGAACAATGAACTAAATATTAACCATAGATTTAAATAATCCAGCGGTTGATATGATGACATGTGTCAAATGAAATTTCTTTTTTAATATCATTAAAGAGTATTATAGGTAATGTATGTTTTTTATTATTATGGGCGGTTATTTTTTTATGGTAACTGTATTTGAAAATTTGATTTAATTTATATCATATCTTATTTTCCATCTTATATTTCTCTACTTTCTTAACTACTTCAATTAATTATTTTTTCCATATTTCGTTCTCTGAATACGTTCCTTCATTCGATTTTTTTTTCTTGTATGCGCCATTGCTTTCACGTGAAAATTATGAACGACATGCCAGGTATGTATTTTTTATATTTCTTCAGTTAATACGTTTGTGTTTCATTGTTTTTTGTTATTTTTTTTTCTGTATATTTTTACGTGCGTGTGTCGACGGTTTTTTTGTTTTTTTTTTGTGTTCTTCACTGTCTTGGTAATGTTTCAATCATATATTGCCGAATTTTTTTATTTCTTTGTGTCAATGTATCACTTTAGTATACATTATGTTTTTTTGTTTGTTTTGTTAAATCGTGTTTTTCTAACGTGATTTTGTATGCCATGAACGCGCAGATCTGCGCTTGGACACACTCCCCGTCGCCGGTCTGAAACCGGACGGCCACCATTCTCCCACTTATTCAGTCGCCGGCACCGGCATCGCTCATGCAGAGGGAACGCCGTCGAGTGAGAATCTCAACCATCGAAGAAGTCGGACGTGAACTGTCAAAGATTTTATTTTTTTTTCTGTCATATGCGATTATCATTTTTATTTTATGTGAGTGTCATTATTTATGAATAAATGTATCATTCTTTGAAACCGGCTGACACTTGGTGGATCGCCTTCATGTCTAGATTTTATTTTTTTTCTGTCATATGCAATTGTCATTTTTATTTTATGTGAGTGTCATTATTTATGAATAAATGTATCATTCTTCGAATCCGGCTGAAACTTGGTGGATCGCCTTCACGTCTAGATTTTATTAGTTTTGTGTCATATGCGATTGTCATTTTTCTTTTATGTGAGTGTCATTATTTATGAATAAATGTATCATTCTTCGAATCCCTGTTTAACGAATAATTAAAATTATTTATACATTTGATGATAATATATTACTGGAAGTTGAGAGAATAACCTTATAATGACACACAAAGTCATAAACAATGACACACAAAGCAATAAATAATGATAACGATTAACTTAAGATTATGGAATAAATCGTGGTGCATTTTCTCTTTCCAATTTATTTGATAATAATGGAAAAAATCGTGGGGCATTTGATTTGGTATCTGAAATAGATCGTGTATCTATTTTTGTGGGAAACTGCTCCCTTAAAATTCGCTTAAAGATTTTATTAGATTTGATTTTTTTGGTTTTGGACATTTATAACCTTATGATGATATATGTTATGAAAAAAAATGATACACGACATGGAAGAATTATGGACGTTGATCTCATGAATGTGCGGTTAGATCTTGGTCTCTGTTCATTCACAGAACCTTGTTCAGCCTAGATCGCACCCATATATATATATATATATATATATATATATATATATATATATATATAGGGGGCTGGTCTGGTGAGAATAGCCCTTATCATGAGAAATGAGAATAAATCTCGTCCATAGATTTGCCAATATCAACGATCCATATTACATAAGAGCTTTAACAAAAAACGCGGCATAATATCCTCATTTTACTTCATTTAAGGGCAACATAGTCATTATGAACGTACAGGGCGCAAGAGTTGTGTTTTGTTCATTTTATGTATTATATACTTCATTTTATCTTACTTATACTTCATTTTATCTCAATTGCGAATCATTATAAAATAAATTCGATTCGAATTTTGATGTTACACGTGACATGCATTTTATCTTAGCAGTTCTTCATTATATCTTAGTTATTCTTCATTTTATCTCAATTGTGATTCATTATAAAATAAATTCGATGTGAATTTTGATGTTATATGTGACATGCATTGTATCTTAGCAGTTCTTCATTATATCTTAATCATTCTTCATTTTATCTCAATTGTTGCTCATTATAAAATAAAATAAATTAAATAAAAATAAAATCAATTTTTCGGAAAAAATGATTTGAATTCTCTTCATTTTATCTCCTATATACATCATTAAACGAAAAAAATCAAAATTTTAGAAACAGTTCTCTTCATTTTATCTCCTCTATACTTCATTAAATGGAAAAAAATAAATTAAATAAAAATAAAATTAATTTTTCGGAAAAATTATTTCAGTTCTCGTCATTTTATCTCCTATATACATCATTAAAAGAAAAAAAATCAAATTTTTAGAAACAGTTCTCTTCATTTTATCTTCTCTGTATTTCATCAAATGGGAAAATTAAATTAAATAAAAATAGAATCAATTTTTTTTAAAAATATGTTAAATTTATTTTATTTATTTAAAACTTCATTAAATTAGAAAATTCAATTAAATAATAATAAAATTTAATTTAATTTTAGAGTATTGGGTGACTCAACAAGACAATCGAAATATTATGAAAAATCGAAATGAAAAGGAATTAGAGATCGAAATATGTAATAATGAAGTTCGCGGAGGATAAAATGAAAATGAAAATTATTTGAGGGAGATACCATCAGGGATAAATGACAATGATACCCTTAAATATGTAATAATGAAGTTCGCGGAGGATAAAATGAAAACGGAAATTATTAAAGCATGACCGCAGATCTTGTGAAATCAAAGGCTGAGATTTATTCTCATTTCTTACATTAACATCTATTCTCATATGATCTAAATCTCAGCCTTTGATTTCACAAGATCTGCGGTCATGCTTTAATAATTTCTGTTTTCATTTTATCCTCCGCGAACTTCATTATTACATATTTAAGGGTATCATTGTCATTTAACCTGATGGTATCTCCCTCAAATCATTTCTATATATATGTATTCGATATGTATATCTGTGTTGATTTGAATAGAACTCTAATATTAATTGTGTTTATTTATTTATTCATTTATTTTTTATTATATAATTATTTTTTAATTGCACATAAATAAATTGTTCCACAATATACGATTGCCAAATTTAATCATGCATATCTATTATTTTTAGGAATATCTTAACTACATGTAATATTAATTTTCATGTATAGTATTCAGTTTTATTATTACATCAACTATATTTTAACTTTAATAGTGTTTTACATATATACCCTCCGGTTTTGTTTTAATATATACTAGTATTGCACTCACGCGATGCGTGAGAGCTTTAATTATTTATATTAAATTTAATATTTATATGTAGGCAAATTATATAAATTTTTAAAATGTATGAATCATAAAATTGTATGTTAATATATACTCCCTCCATCCCGCCTCATTAGTCTCATTTTTCATTTTCGTCGGTCCCACGGAATTAGTCTCATTTCATAAAATGAAAAAAAAATTCTCACATCAATAAAATATTAATTCCACTACGTTCACAAATATTGGTTACTGTGCCCGGTCAATATGGGACTAATGACCCGGGACAGAGGGATTATAACTTAAAAATATATATATATATATATATATATATATATATATATGTAATATGTTATATTGACATCCATTTATCTTTACACGAATGATATGATATTGTTTGGTTATCAATAGTGCATACCTCTTAGTGATTTATTCCAGAATTATACTAAAGCCATGTTTTTTAGTTCATATTTTTCGGCCAAAATAAATTCAATTTTTGTGTTCATAATTACGAAGCTCATATTTCCTCTTTAACAATTATAAAATCTGCCGGGGTCAAATTCGTAATTTGGCACAACTAATCAAAGCCCACGGCTCAAGTGCAGCCGAAGATCGATGATCCTACAATGTGCTCGATGTTGCAAATTTGCAACGAATGAGCTAGTCATTCATTGATTCACATCACCACCTCGTAGTTGGAGACTTCATTAATAATAACTTATAATATTTTTTTAATTATTTTTCCAATAGAACAATAAACTGTAAATTAATATAATTACAT
>JAPKLW010003446.1:0-41621 GCA_026898455.1 Plectranthus barbatus
ACACAAAGAGGTCTGTGTCAGAAAAAGCAGACACAGGTATGGCGTTTTCCTGAAATTCCTACCTGCCGCCGTCTGAAGTACATCCGAGGACAGAGACCCATTCCGGATGTGTCCAAACGGCTAGAATATTTGAATGGGATCCCTCGGCTATAAATACCTGGGATCCATCAACATTCAATGTTCTTGGCCAACTCTTCACCTACCGAAAGACTGAAATTTATTACGCTCAAGCAAGTAAAAGCATACAACTTTCGAGGCCTCTCTAAAGGCTATCCGTGTGTTGATTTATTCAAACACGAGACTTCAAGCTTCCAGCTTGTAAGTTACAGACCTCGCTTGGTGTTCTTTCTCTTTCTGAGGAAGAACATAGCAGCTCTAGAGCCAGCCAGCTCTTGAGTTATTACGGGCAGTTTGCCGTAGAGGATTTACGTTCTTGGGAGAACTCAACACCCAACCAGTCAGAGGAGGAGGTTGAAGTGACGTGCTCGCACTCCATCCATCTGACAAGAGCTGAAGAAGGACAAGGACCGGGAGCGGTTGATCCAGTGGACTGGTAGACGGGGCATCTACCAGCTGGAGATAGATCGTAGGACTCTTTGTACCTGATTGCTTTTTAGTGAATTTCCAGTGAGTCGACTGGAGAGTGGACGTAGATCAGTTGATCGAACCACTATAAAAATCCTTTGCCTTTATCTGCTTTCAGTATTTAAATTTGTATTTGAAACCCAGCACTCAAGTGCTGGTGTATATCTGAAAACTGATAACTGTGCAAACTAGGCTTAAAATATTCTAAGTCTTGAGCTACCAGCTGATCAGCCAGTCGCCAGTCAGCTGAGTACTCATAGTGCCAGTTGACTTACCAGCTGACAAGGTCCCAGTCAGCTGAGTAACCAGCAGAGTGCAAGAAACGAACAAACACATTTTCCGCTGCCAAGTTATACCCTGATAAACCGGGACCATCAAAAAGCTTTTTAATTTTCCTGTTTAATTTTTCGATAGCAAGTATTGCGATTTCAAAACAACAAAACCTTTTATTCGATTTTCCTAATCAATCTTTTCAAGAACGCCTGATTTAGTATTTTGGATTTTTCGTTGTTTCATTCCCCTGGATCGATAACCTTAGGGTTTACAAATTTATGTTCCCCCTGGATCGATAACCTTAGGATCTATAATTAATCTGTAGAAATTACAGTGATCAGAGACAGCTTGGATTTGAGGAAAAATCCTTTTCAAGAGCAGGGGAATGATGGAGCCCAGGGTGCAGTTCGAGAGCAAGATCCAGCCTATATTCCTAGTGGACCTATGACGAGAGCTAGGGCCAAGAAGTTAAGAGATGGATTACAAGTGCTGATTAAAGAGATTTGGGCTCAAGAAGTATTCAAGAAGCCCATCGGAGTTGAAAATAAAATTGGGCCAAGATGGATTAATTTAATTATGACATCTGGGCTTAATTAAGTTGATTTGGGCTTAGATATAATGTAATTTTGAATTTAATAGGTTTTATTTAGTTTTTAGAAGTTATTTTCAAGATATAGATGTTGTATATCTTGAAAGATTTGATATATTTTTTTTTAGATTTGATTCCCTAGTTAGATTAGGTTTAGAGATTTGATTTTCTCCCTATATATAGGGCTGCTTATTTTCAAATTTAGACTCAATTTTCAGTTTAATAATATTTGTGAGTTTATTTCTCCACTTCTGAAAGCTCAAGAATTTCTGTGGATTACCTTGAAATTCGAATTGACTTATCAACCAGACTTACACATCCGATTGTGGTGTCTTCTACCGTTCTGCATTCGTTAGTTCTTTAGCTTCTTGGGGCGTATATGAGATTTGTCTGGAATACGTCATTTAAAGGGTTGAATTAGGGTTGCTGGACTTTCATCTGTACGTCGTTCCGTTTTCAGTTTTGTTCGTGTCGTTTTTGCGTCGTGTCAACTCTTGTTCCTAGGCTGCGATCTAAACTTTCCCGGCAAAGATCGTATCACGTTCTCTGGGTGCGCCGCATGCCCTCGTCCGCACGCCTGCCGCGCTGCGTGCCGTCGTCCGCCGTCGTCTCCGTCGGCCCTTCGTTGGCTCCGTCTTCGTTCTTCGTCCTCGACCCGTCCAAATTAAATTTGAAAAATTACAAAAATCTATTCTATTACAATTTTTCAAATCTACACTAATCACGGATTTTCTCGTGATTTTACAAAAACAATTAAGCCCTACACGGATAAACCAACGCGGGCTGAATCAACGGGTTGCCACGAGGAACAAAAACCAAACATCCACAAAACAATAATTTCATACATGCATATCGAATTTAATTATGAACAATAGAGCCATAAATCAGAAACCTGGCTCTGATACCAATTGTAGGGTTTTTCCGTGAACCGAATCACCAAAACCAAACTGAACCGGATCGATTTATGGATATTTCTTATAATTAAAATTCTCAAAACCCTAGCATGCTCCCATGAATTTAATACATAGATTTGTGGATTTAGGGTTTACCGTAACTCCGTCGAGTCTGAACCGATCTTTCGCGTTTGAATTCCAAATCCCAATTCAACCACGCGATCCGATTTAATCTGCGGAAACAGAAATTAGAGATCTAATTTCTAGATTAAAATCGAAAAAGAAAGAGAGAAGAGAAGAGAAATCTGTTCTCCAGATCAGATCTTCAGGGTTGTGTCCCAATGCTGATCAGATCTACTACTGGTGAAGACTCCGTAGAACAGTATTCTGAGCAGGACCAGAATTGAAATTCTCCTCCTTTCACTCCCAAAAATGGCGCCCCTCTCTCTCTCTTGGTTTAGTGTGTTTCAACTGTCTTGTGTTGTGTTACAACTTATGAGAGAGAGCTATCTATTTATAGACCTAGGGATGGAAACCTTAATGAGCCATTTTGGGCTCAATTCAACATATTTAATTGGGCCAGTTCTGGGACCTAATGCAAATAATAAAGTGGGCCTATAAATTAATTAATTCCCATGTCCACAACCCAGGACACAATTAATTAATTAATATTAATTCTTTTTCACCACATGATTAATACTGACCTTCCCCTTTATTACCACGTTATGAGAACGAGTTGCATTAATTGAGAATCCCCATATTTAAGGTTACCGGATATCCATTAATTAATCGGAGCCTCTGACAAGCTCTAACTACAATTAATTAATATCTTATAATTCCTGAGTAGTACCACTCAATCCTTATCACTCGTGCCTGAACTTAATCAGCCTGTAGGACTTTGGCACGATGAATGTTATTGAGCTCCTCAGGGAATGTCCCCATCCTATTACTCGGATATGGTTACCTAAGTCCAGTCTCAGGCGGTACTACACGAACTGTTGTTACCCAAGATGCGGATATACGAGCACGTTACTTAGGCTCTCCACCATGGCAAGTCAAAGCAACAGTCAACCCGTGCAAACCCCTGAACCTTCATTAGGGTTTGGACTCAATCAATATAACGAGATCTTTTATTCGCTGATGTCAGACAGACGAATATATCTCACTGCGGTCCATCAATATGCCACCTCTGCGTACCAGCATGTCAAGTAACCAAGACAGACTACTTATTCCGACAATGCCGCAGCCATTCGGACAGACGTATCCTCATACGCTGTCTCGGCTGTGATCAGGTTTACGTCTCACTAGGTCAAGTGATCATACTGTCTTCTGCGATCTACAACACGCCGTATGATTGTCCCTATCGGTGAGACAAGAGGATACCATTGTTCATAAATGTAAGATTGTTAACAGATAGGAGAAATAAACCGTTGTATACTCATTGTAATAAATGCTTTCAGTATACAAAACCAATCAATGGCGTCTATAAATACCTTCTTCATGAGTTGGAGACTACACTCAACCCATCTTTTCATACACTCAGTGGAGTAACTTCTTCCTTGAAGAGAATGGTCGTTCCTTCTCAGATTGAGATAATGAGGGGTAAAATCTTGAACCCAACTGGATTATTGGTGGAGTACTTCGGAACTTCTATTCATGACATTATCATGGGTAATCTGATGTCTACTCAGCTATTTCCCTTTGTCCTTCGGCAGCCTTATAAATTTCAGGACGAAGTGCTGAGAGAGGTTGTTGTTGCGAGTTATGTGGCAGAAGGTAATGAGATACATGCCTTCTTCCATGGACAGAAGATATGCTGGTCGCCTGAGTCATTCTCTCTTAGCCTTGGACCGCCTTATGGTATGAATCCTTTGATGGAATATCGAGGAGACGAGACAGCCCCGGAACGGTATGCATGGCAGAAGTGGAGAGAAATTCCCGTAAGTTTCCATCCGACAATTTCCTTGAGTTTCATGACTCCTCGATATTGAGTGGTGTCTGATATTATCAATCAAATAATGGTTGGGAATCCTTCATCGGTTCATGAGTTCTTCCCGGTGGTGTGGAAGGCGATGATGGCTTTTGATGATGAAGCTTTCGTGGATTGGTCCTCCTTTGTCTTTGATCGAGTGAGAAGTGCAATCAAAAATCCATGAGCTCTTTTTCTGTTCCATATGGGATGCCACTGATTTGGCTTATTAAGCAACAGTTTCCAGAGTACACCCGGGGTGGCTGGTCCACCATCAAAGATTCAGATTTTTATCCGCCACAGCGTGTCTCAATCGGCTAATCCCCTATGCCTTTATTTCTATTATTGTTGAAATACTATAGGCTCTGGGTGAACTGTTTCCCACTTTGACATTTTAGATAATGTGTCATGTATCCTTGTTCATTCAATGAAATGTCCTATCCTTATTTTTATTTGGAGACACAGTTTCATCTATTTGAGAATCCTTGGAGCATCTTGTATCTTTTGTGAATCTTTTCCTTAGGATTTGCTATTTCTTCTGAAAATTGTACTCCTGCAATCTGTTTACTTTGCAAGCTCTGACCCCTTTAGACCTAGTAGATGTCAGACCTATTTGCCACACGTTCCTTTGTGAGTGGCTTACCGAAGTTGTTGAGCATTGAAAGCTTGCCAATCAACTTCGGATTTTCTGTCCTGACAAGTCGTGATATTAGGATTCTGGATATCCTTCTTGAATATTTGAAGTGAATCTGCCCATAAATAACCTTCATCAGCATCCTTTATGGGTTGCTCACATAATATCCTTCCACTGAGTATAGACTATATTTCTTTCCCAAGGAAGTACGACCTCTCCTTCTTCTCCTTTTTCTTCCTACACGATCCCAAACATCGTGGAGGAGATTGGGAAAATCTCGATTTGGAGAAATAAGATACTTAATAAGATAGGGATTCAGGCATATCATTGGAGAGCTCCATGTATCGATCAGTGGTTGATGGGTCTTCTGAGAGCCAATGGGTTAGCCAGGTTTGTGACCATCAAGCCTCACTGCTATCACGAAGAGCTGCTCAGGATGCTTGCATATCACTCCACAGTTACAGAGGATGAGATTTTCTGTAATCTCAATAGAAGGGAAATCCGTTGGTCTGCCGAAAAATTTGCAGCTGAGTTTGGACTACCTCATCATGGCAGTAGGACACCAGTTATGTCCTATCGAAATGAAGTGACAGCACCCTCGTGGTCCATATGGCCTGAATGGAGAGAGGGAAACATCTGTTTCCATCCGACTGCTCCAAGTACATACCTCAGGCCTAACTGTAAGTTATCCTTTGACATAATTAATCAGATGGTTGTCTGTAATCCTCCCCAAGAGACTAACTTCACACCACCTATCTGGAAGGCTATGATGGTGTATGAACAGCAAGGAGAGGTTGATTGGGCAGGATTCATCTTTGATCGCCTGAAGATGTCTCTACGGAGTCTGCCAGATGCAACTATTCCTTATGGCATGCAGTTGAGCTGGCTGCTGGAGTAGAGTATTCCCTATCTCAAGGATGGCCCGTCAGGTCTGGAAGACACTGACTACTACCCTTCTCGTCCAATTAACTGGGCACTTATCCCTTGATAGACGGTAGATGATGATACAATTTCTGTTGTATCTGATGTCAGAATGTTATGGTGACATATCTCCTTGTATCTATCTTCACTGAATGAGAAAACTCTTATTTCCTTGTCTTCAGCAAACTGCAAACATTTAACAAACTGTAATTGACTTAATCACCATCTCAATCAAATACAATAAACAGTTGTTGCACCGATCACTTATTGTCTCCTTCTCTTGAGACTTCATCAAACTCTAGAAGACCTAGTTTGATGCATAGCTCTTTGAAACGAGCCTCAGGTAGCGGTTTGGTGAATATATCCGCTAACTGGTCTTCTGTTCTAATGTATTCTGATGAGACATCCTCCTTCTTGACATGATCTAGGATGAAATGGTGACAAATATCAATGTGCTTCATCCTGGAATGTAGAACTGGATTCTTCGAAATAGAATCTGCGTTGTTGCTATCATAGTATATAGGAACGCATCCTATATCTATTCCATAGTCCTTAAGTTTCTGCTTTATCCAAAGCACTTGAGCACAACAGCTGGCTGCTGCTACGTATTCTGCCTCTATGGTTGATGTTGCCACTGAATGCTGTTTCTTGCTGAACCAACTGATCAATTTATGTCCTAAAAATTGATAGATTCCACTTGTGCTCTTTCTGTCGATTCTGCAGCCTCCAAAATCTGAATCAGAAAATCCATTCAACATGATTCCATCAGTTTTGGGATACCAGATAACTAGAGACTCTGTACTCTTGAGGTATCTTACAACTCTCTTTGCCGCATCCATGTGAGATTTCTTTGGATTCGCTTGGAACCTTGTACATACTCCTACGACATAAGATATATCTGGTCGGCTGTCAGTTAGATACAGTAAGGATCCGATTATTCCTCTATACGCTGTCGGGTTGATAGGTTCTCCTTCTTCATCGAGAGTGATCTGAGAACTGGTGCTCATTGGAATCCTTAGTGATTTTGTCTTCTCTGGAAAAAATTTGTTGATCAGGTCTTGAGTATACTTCTTCTGACTTATGAATATCCCTTCGTCAGACTGATCAACTTGCAAACCAAGAAAGTATGTCATCTTGCCCATCATGCTCATCTGAAATTTTTTCTGCATTAGTTGGGCAAACTTCTCACATAACTTGATATTTTTGCTTCTGAAGATGATGTCGTCTACATAGATCTGAACAAGTAGGATGTCCTCTCCATCCTTTATCTTGAATAGTGTTCGATCTATGGTACATTTCTCAAATCCACTTTTGAGCAGAAACTGTGAGAGAGTTTCATACCGTGCTCTAGGTGCTTGCTTTAATCCATATAAAGCTTTTCTCAGCTTGTAGACTTGATTTCCTTGCTCGAACCCTGGGGTTTGTTCGAAGTAGACTTCTTCCTTTAATTCGACGTTGAGGAATGCACTCTTCAGATCCATCTGAAGAACTGTGAAGTTGTGATAGGCTGCGTACGCTAGGAATAGTCGAATTGCTTCCAGTCTGGCTACTGGTGCAAGCGTCTCATCGAAGTCTATCCCTTCACATTGAGAGTAACCTTTTGCAACCAATCTTGCCTTATTTCGAACAGTGGTACCGGTCTCATCTCTTTTATTCTTAAAGACCCACTTGGTACCAATCACAGACTGATGTGTAGGTCGATCCACAAGATACCACACATTGTTGCGAGTGTTCGTATTTATCCAGTCTGTGGGTTGAAGAGCTTCTGTGATCTTTACTGGTTTGATCTGAGATAAGAAGCAAGTCATCAATGCTGTCCCTTGTCTGGTTCGAACAGAATTTCCAATATCATCAAGGATGGCTTTCTTGGGATGATCTCTTAACCAGTTAGGTTTCTTTACTGGTACGACTTCAGTATGGGCGGCTGGATCTTCAGAACCTGTAGCATGTTCCTCTTGAGATGGTTCAACATCAGATTCTTGAAATGTTTCTTCCTTTTCTTCAGAGGATCCTTCATCTCCTTGTTCTGGAACAACGTCCTGGTCTGCTTCTGAATTCTTAACAGCAGCTGGCTTATCAGCAGAGTTTGCTTCCTTGGTGTCCTCAAGGTTGACTTCCTTGGGGTCAGCCAACTCTGCTTCCAGAACTGCATTATGTGCTTCAGGCCTTTCACCTGAATTTTCTATGTTTGTGTTCCTTAAGGCCTCAGCGATGACATTTGCATCATCGGTCCTCTCGGTTGTTCGGAGTTCAGCTGAGAAAACCGGAGTCTCAGAGTTATCACTCATAGATCTAGTCGGAGAAACAGTCTGATTATGATCCAGATCATTTTTAGGTTCCTCATTGACATCATTGATCTCATGATTTTCAAGACTCAGTTCTTCGAGTGTCCTGCGCACTAGAGTAGATTCATAAAAAACAACATGACATGTTATCTCCACTAGCTGGGTTGCCTTGTTGAATACCCTATATCCCTTATATGAAGGGTGTCCATATCAAAGGAACACACCTTCATCAGCCTTAGGGCTGAAGGTACTCAACTTAAACTTCCCATTATTGTGAATATAACATGGAGAACCGAAAGCACAAAGATGAGCTATAGAAGGCTTACGACCATTGTAGATCTCGTAGGGAGTCTTGTGAAGCCGTGTGTTGAATGCACTTCTGTTTTGAGTATAGCAGGTTGTCATCAAAGCTTCTCCCCAGAATCCCTTTCCAATGTCAGTTTCAGCCATTGTGGTTCTCACGGCTTCTCTTCGCTCAGCGAGACCATTATGCTGAGGAGTTCTTGGCGCAGACTTCTCATGACCAATTCCTATCTCAACGCAGAAGTCCATTAGAGGTCCAGTGCAGAATTCAGTTCCATTGTCTGATCTTATCCTCTTCACTTTTAATCCTTTATCATTCTGAAGATGGTTGATCAATTCTGGTAGATGAATTTTGACATCATCCTTGGATTTGAGCACCACCACCCAACTATATCTTGAATAGTTGTCAACAACCAATAATGCGTATCTTCATTTTCCAATTGTGGGTGGGGTGACTGGACCAAACAAATCCATGTGGAGCAGCTCCGAGATACTCTCTGTGCTCGCTGTGACTGGCCTGATCTTGAAGGAGGCTTTTGTTTGTTTCCCGAACTCACAGGCTTTACATACTTCTTCTTTTTGGAACTTCTTCTGTGGCAGTCCTTCAACTAGATTATATTTTGCCAGATGTCGGATTGGGTTGAAGTTTAGATGGCTAACTCTCTTGTGCCACAACCAATTTAAGCCTTCTGAGGAATTTTATTGCTATGAGGCATGTCCCTCTTACTCCACTGGACCAATCTACATTATATAGACCTCCTCTTCTGATTCCTTTAATTATGAACTTGTGTGACTCTTTGTCAATTATTTGACATTCTTATTTTTCAAATCTAACTATATAACCAATTTCACTGAGTTGACTTATACTGAGGAGATTGTGCTTCAGATTAGTGACCAAGGATACGTTCTGAATGATTATTCCGTTGAGCTCCACGTATCTTTTTCCAATCACTTGACTCGTGGCCTTGTTTCCGAAGCTGACTGTTACTCCTTCGTACCTCTCCAGGTCCTTGATCAATCCTTTTTCTCCCGTCATGTGAGCCAAACACCCGCTATCTAAAATCCATGTCTTTTCTTTCTTTGGCGGACTCGTACCCTGCAACACAGAAAGAATTATTTCGGTCTCCGTATCCTTTCGGGTCCTGCAAGGTTAGTCATGTGGATCCAACCTTTTGGTATCCACGCTTGTTTCACTCTCACAGTTTGTGAAACTAAATCACCCTTCTGATTATGATTAGCCTTTTTACTTAAAAGATGTGTACTGTGTGGATGCATGCTATTTAGGGGTGTGATATGTGAACTCTTTCTGAAGTGATTGTTCTGGAAAAAGTTTCGAGAAACTTTTCTCGGGTGTGTAGCCATCACAGTCCTTTGAGTATAAAAATGTCTAGACTCTGGCCTCGAATAGGTGTTCCCCCTATTCGGATGGTAAGTATGATGAACATCAGTTCTATTATAGCTTCTCGGATTAATTTCCGATTGTCGAACCGACTTCGTTGCAACAAATGCATGTCGCTTAGTTGTTCTTGTTGGTAAAACCGGATTCCTTGCAAAGGGAACACTTTGCTCATCCAGTTTTGAGGGAAGGTCAATTTTCCTCACAACAGTTTGCTTATCCAGTTTTCTAATTGTGTTAGCATTGTGTTGAGATGCCAGTTCAGTTTTTGACCAGGATTTGGTCTTGACATTTTGATTTACTGGCTTCTTGGAGGTTACCTTTCCCTTTTCCAACAGAGTACCTGGACTGAGTCTCGATTTGACAAAGCCTAAATGAGTATCCTCAGTTCTAAGGTGGGATTATGATTGCTCAAGACTTCCTCTTTATTATGGTATTCCATAAATCCAAGTCCGAATTTATCGGATGGAGATCTTTGAAACACTCAAAATCTCACTAAATGTTTTCGAGCTTCTTTTAAAAGAACAATTACATTCCGCATGCTCAAGTTATTTTAAAGAATCACGTTCCTTTGACACATTTTGAAAATCTTTAAACAATTTAACATGTTCTTCTCTTAAATAATTTAATTCCTCACTAAGTGACCTAGTTCTTTCGACTTCATTGGTCAAAACTAAAATTTCCAATTTCAGTGAGGCATTTTCACTAATTAGTGTGTCCTTTATTTCATGAAAGTATTCACATTCTTTAATAATTTTCTCAAGTGAGATATGCTCTGTACTTGAGTGACATGTTTCAGAATTTATATCAAAGCAAGAGGATACACTAGGTGAGGGGAGATTTGTTGTTACCAGGATTTCACGATTTGAAGGGCTTTCTTCTTCATCGGTAACATCTCCATCAATGGCTACCATGAAAGCAAGAAATGCTTCCTCATCCTTCTCATCTTCAGACGTGTAGTACCCATCGTCATGGTCTGGTATGCCTGGTCAGGAGAGTTGCACTCGTAGCATGTACGTGACTTTCTCTTGATGAACATTTGCTCACTGGACTGAGCTTCCTTCTCTTTGCCTTTTGCTTTCTCAAGGATTGTGGTCAGGTTCCTCAGCTGTTCCTCCAGTTTGGCAACAGACAGTTCAGTTTCTGTCTTCTGAACTGCGTTGGAGGCGTCCTTCGTGAAGGGATTCGTGAACTGAATCACGAAGTCCATTTGCCAAGATCGATAATTGGAATATCAAAAATAAATTGCTATGCCTATGATTATTCCTAGCATGCTCCTATTGATTATGCATAAGGGGGTTTATGCGGAATACCTGGATTGTAGAAACCCGAAGAACGAGTGCGTAGAGATTTGATCCTCGATCCATTTTCCCACGCACCAAGATTTATTC
Source organism: Plectranthus barbatus (assembly GCA_026898455.1). Taxonomy (NCBI): domain Eukaryota; kingdom Viridiplantae; phylum Streptophyta; class Magnoliopsida; order Lamiales; family Lamiaceae; genus Plectranthus; species Plectranthus barbatus. The sequence goes on from JAPKLW010003446.1 coordinate 11,240, forward strand.
CTAAATGAATTGAGGAATTAAATCTAAGAAAATTAATATATAATTTTTGAAAACAAAGAGGGAGAGAAGAAAGAAGATGATCCTCCTGATCTGATCTTCTGATCTGTATCCCAACTCCAATCCGAATATCTGGTGAAGATTGTTTTCGGATTCCTTGCCCTGTTGAGAAGCAAAATTTCATCCTCGTTTCTCAGATCTAGTCGATCACTGTAGGGCTTTTCAGTGAACCCAAGTGAACCGAATCGATTTATGGATGTTGCATATAATCAAAATTCACAATAAAAGCCTAGTATGCTCCTATGAATTTAATTCAATTCGTGGATTGAGAGATTACCGTAAATCCGTAGAGTCTGATCCGATCTTTTGCATTCGAATATCCAACTTTCAATTCAACCACGTGATTCAATAAATCTGCGGAATATGAAATTAGAATACTAATTTCAAGATTTAATTGAATAATAAAAATAAAAAAACAAAATCCTGTTCTCTAGATCAGATCTTCAGGGCTGTGTCCCAATGCTGTTCAGATCTGCCACTGGTGAGGTTTCCACTGATCTGTGATGTAGACCGGAGCAAAAAATCTTCCTTCTCCCCTCTACAGGCGCCGCCCACTGCTCTCTCTCTCTCCTTAGGGTTTCAAACTGATTTGAATGTTATGAAGTGGCTAGGGTTTGAGAGAGGGAGATGTCTATTTATAGACCTACGGTTTTAACCCTACTGGGCTACTGCGCCTTTTTTCAGCATATATTATTGGGCCAGTCCTGGGACCTAATGCAAATAATAAATTGAGCCTATAAATTAATTAATTCCCATGTCCACAACCCAGGACACAATTAATTAATTAATATTAATTCCTTTTCACCACAGAATTAATACTGACCTACCCCTTTATTACCACGTTATGAGAACGGGCTGCAATAATTTAAAATCCCCATATTTAAGGTTACCAGTCATTCATTAATTAATCGGAGCTTCTGACAAGCTCTATCTACAATTAATTAATATCTTATTATTCCTGAGTAGTACCACTCATTCCTTATCACTCGTGCCTGAACTTAATCAGCCTACAGGACTTTGGCACGATGAATGTCATTGAGCTCCTCAGGGAATTTCCCCATCCTATTACTCGGATATGGTTACCTAAACCCAGTCTCAGGCTGTACTACACGAACTGCTGTTACCCAAGATGCGGATATACGATCACGTTACTTAGGCTCTCCACCATGGCAAGTCAAAGCAAGAGTCAATCCGTGCAAACCCCTGAACCTTCGTTAGGGTTTGGACTTAATCAATAACGAGATCTTGTATTTGCTGATGTCAGACACTCGAATACATCTCACTGCGGTCCATCAATACGCCACCCTTGCGTACCAACATGTCAAGTAACCAAGATAGACTACTTATTTCGACAATGCCGCAGCCATCCGGACAGACGTATCCTCATACGCTGTCTCGGTTGTGATCAGGTTTATGTCTCACTAGGTCAAGTGATCATACTGTCTTTTGTGATCTACTACACGCCGTATGATTGTCCCTGTCGGTGAGACAAGAGGATACAATTGTTACATACATGTAAGATTATTTATGAGATAGGAGAAATAAACCGTCGTATACTCATTATGATAAATGATTTCAGTATACAAACTGTGCTGCAACATATGATCTTGTGGTGTGTTGTAATCTAAGAAACTGAGGTCTATTTATAGGAGAATACTGGACTTCTATTGGGTCTGAGTTTTCATGGGCCAGACCTGGGACCAGAATGCAAATAGCAAATAAGGCCTATCAATTAATTAATTCCCATATAGAACCCAGAATATAATTAATTAATTAATATTGATTCATTCTACAAGAGAATCAATATTGTCCTACCTATTTGCTACCACGTTTTGAGTTACGGGTTGCATGGGCCCGATTTATCCCCACATTTAAGGTTATAGAAATTCTTTAATTAATTTAAGCTCTGACAAGATATTTAATTTATCAACATCTTATATTCCTGAGTCAATCCACTCAAACCTTTTCACTTATGCTTGAACTTAATCAGCATGCAGGACTTTTGCATAACGAACCTCTTGAGTTGCTCAGGGAATGTCACCATCCATACTGGATGTGGTTACCTAGTTCCAGTACCAGACAGTCATATACAAACGCTATCACCCAAGATACAGATATACAATCTCAACTAGAGCCTTTCACTGCAACTCAAAGTGATACACAATTTGCATATACTTCTGTACCTTCATATAGGCTTAGGATCTCATCAAGCCATAGAGATCTAGATTCTTTTAATGTCAGATGAAATAATCAATCTCGACTTAGGTCCATATCAATGTGTGCCCCACACCAGCATACCAAGCCATCCAAGATAAGATGCTTATTACTGCGTATGCAGCATCCTCACCGACAGTTTATCCTGGAACTGTCTCAGCCGTGATAACTATTTATATCTCGCTAGGTCAAACGATCCATATGATCTTCTGTGATCTATTACACACCGTATGATCTCCCTATTGACGAGATAAGAGGATAATTGCGTTTGCGGCACATGTTTGTTAATTCAGACAGGAGATGAACATACAACATTTATAATTCCCAGTATATTAACCAATCGACCTTGTTCATAATATACCAATTATAATGTTTTCAGTATATAAATCCATCAATCTCCCATTTATACTCAAAGCATTATACTGGTGCTTTCCAGAATATAATGCGTCTAAACTAATCTAGCTATTACATCAATCATTCTTCGTGGCTGGCTTTGCCTTCAGCCCAAGGTTATGTACATGCAACTCGTAGACCTTCTGAGGAAGAGCTTTTGTGAATGGATATGATAGATTATCCTTTGTGTCAATCTTCTCTACTAGCACATCACCTCTTGCTACGATTTCTGGTATAATATGGTACTTCCTCTCAATGTGTTTTGTTGCTCAGTGAGCTCGTGGTTCCTTTGAATTAGCCACAACTCCCGAATTATCACAATATACCGTGATGGTCTTGGGCAGCCTAGGAATCACGTCCAACTCCAGAAGGAAGTTTCGAAGCCATACTGCTTCTTTCGGAATCACACCCAACTCCAAAAGGTAATTCCTGAGCCATACCCCCTCTTTCGAGGCTTTGGAGTCGGCGACATATTCCGCCTCCATGTTGGAGTCAGCAATGCATTTCTGCTTTGAGCTCTTCCAAGATACAACTCCATCTCCCAAGGTAAACACATATCATGAGGTCGATTTCTTCTCATCCTAGTCCCCTTGGAAATCCGAGTCTGTATAACCCACAGGTCACAAATCCTCACTTTAATAAACTAGGCAGTAATTCCTAGTTCTCTTCAAATACTTGAGGATGTGCTTTACCACAGTCCAATGCGCCTGTCCAGGGTTAGACTGATATCTTGCTACCATGCCAACGACATAACAAATATCTGGCCTGGTACACAGCATCGCATACATGAGGCTACCCACCTCCGAAGCGTATGGTACAAGACTCATCTCATCTTTCTCCCGCTATGTCTCTGGACACTGCCCAATAGAAAGACGAACACCATGTCTGAAAGGTAGCAAACCTTTCTTGGCGAGTTGCATGCTGAACCGGGCTATCATAGTATCCACATAGGATGCCTGGGATAAGCTCAACATCCTTCTCTTACGATCTCGTAAGACCTTAATCCAAAAGATGTAGCCAGCTTCTCCCAAATCCTTTATTTGGAACTGTTTGGATAATCAACCCTCGATTTTCGACATCACAACCTCGTTGTTTCCAAATAGGAGTATATCATCAACGTATAGTGCAAGGAAAACAACGCTCCCACTGACACAAAGTCGGTAAACACAACTTTCATTTTCCAACTGTGCAAATCTGTAGGATTTAATCACATCGTTGAAACTTAAGTTCCACGAACTCAAAGCTTGCTTAAGTCCATACAAGGGCTTCCTAAGCTTCCAGACAAGATGTTCTTCGCCCTTGAGTATGTAACCCTCGGGTTGCTGCTTATAGATGTCCCTACCTTCTTCAAGGTGACCGTTTAGAAAAGCGGTTTTGACATCCATCTGCCAAATCTCGAGGTCCATATGCACAAGAGTATCCGGATGGATTTGAGCATGGCTACGGGTGAAAAGATTTCGTCATAGTCAATGCCCTCTTTCTGACTATAACCCTTTGCTACCAGCCTGGCTTTAAAAGCCGTGACTTTTCCATCCGCCCCTTTCCTTCTTTTGTATACCCATTTGCACCCTATGGCCCTAAATCCATCCGGCAAATCAATTTTCTGGTATACATCCATAGCAGTTATGGATTCAATTTTGGAATCCATGCCGACGTGCCATTTTTCAACATCCTTGTCCTGCACTGCCTCTTCATAAGACAGTGGGTTAGAGACCTCATGTCCGTCTTCCGGGCTCAAGTCCGAAGACTCACCCACGAACATGTACCTTTCTGGCTGGAAAATAACTCTCCCACTACGATGAGGCATCGGTGCCGTGTCTGTAGTAGGTGCAGTAACTTGTGGTTCTGCACATTGCACTGAAGAACGTGTCTGTGGTGCTGAACCTCTCACAGGTGCACCCACGTCTACACGTTCCCCTTCCCTTGGAGTCGCATTCTCATTTTAAATTTCTTGAAGAACGATATCAATCCTTGACTTGTGGTTACTCACATACTCGTCCTCCAAGAATCTAGCGTTGGTGCTAACAACGACTTTCTGACTTTCAGGACAGTAAAAGTAACCACCTTTTGTGTGCCTGGGATACCCTATAAACAACATTACCTTTGACCTGCTTTCTAACTTATCAGGTTCCTTCGACAGTACGTGTGCCGGACAGCCCCATACTGTAAACTTGCACAAACTCGATTTGCGACCAAGGAAGAGCTCAAAAGGTGTCTTAGGAACTGATTTAGAAGGCACCACATTTAACATGTAAGATGCTGTTTCCAATGCGTAGCCCCAAAATGAAATTGGTAAGTTTGCATAACTCATCATTGATCTTACCATCTCTAGAAGAGTCCTATTTTTTCTTTCAACTACACCGTTTTACTGGGGAGTACCCGATGCAGTCCATCAGGATGTAATCATGTGATCTGACAAATATTGCAGAAACTCGTTACCGAGGTATTCACCACCGCGGTCAGATCACAGTGACTTGATAGTTTTCCCGACCTTCTTTTCTACCTCAGCCTTGAACTCTTTGAATTTCTCAAAGCATTCAGACTTGTAGCGAAGCAAGTAAACGTATCCGTACCTTGAGTAATCGTCATTGAAAGTGACAAAGTACTCGTACCCTCCACGAGCCTGCGTGGACATCGGTCTACATTAGTCAGAATGGATCAAATCCAACACTTCCTCTGCTGGAGACTGACTAGCCTTAAAAGGCCTAGTTGACATCTTGCCCTCGATGCAGGATTCACAGACTTGATAAGGTACAGCCTGGACTAAGTCCAATGTATCGTCATTTGCAAGTCGCTGAATCAGCTTCGAGCTGATGTGACCCAGTCTCAAGTGCTAGAGATATGTAAGATCCTCATCAGAAGAAGTAAGTTTTCTCTTTCTAGGATTATCAATTACGGATGAATTACATGCAATACTTGCGGAAGACTTATGATTGCAGTTAATAACATAGAGAGAATTATTCAGCATCCCACGACAGATAACACCGTTATTACTAATGATAGAAACACCACTATAAAAAATAACTGAATATCCTTCTACATAAAGTTTGGAAACTGAAATAAGGTTCCGCCGAAAATCCGGCACATACAAAACATCTCTCAAAGTTAAACAGAATCATCAAAGTACAAGGTGAAATCTTCAATGGCAGCTGCACTCACTTGTGCTGCGTTCCCCATAGAGATGGTAACCTCGTCATTCTTTAGCACCCTCCTCTGTGTGAACCCCTGCAAAATGTAACAAACATGATCAGTAGCTCCAGTATCCACTACCCACGAATGAGTAAAAACCGATGCTAAACATGTTTCCGTTACGAATCCAAATGACGTACCTTGTCCCTTAGCATTCGGGCAATCCACCTTTCCGCACCCAGCACACCTGTTCTTCTTTGGAGTAACCTTGACTCTCTTCACCTTCTTTGACTTGCTTTCACTGCTTGCTTTCCTAAACTTGCTTTCAACACCATCATCTCCAATCTTAGAGGTTTTCGAACCAGTACTAGAAGCAATCAGAACAGGCATCCGTGCTCGCATGGAAGATTGCTCCACCACAAGGTCCTCAAGTAGCTCATGCAGAGCAGACTCTCTCCTTGCAGTAGCGACCACCTTAAAGTCATAAAAGGAGTCCGGAAGAGAGTTCAGGATGATATCAATCTCGCCTTGCGCACTGATATTACCACCCCGCACAGTGAACTGTCTCATGAGATCAATCATAGACATCATGTGCGCTGTCACCGAACTATCTTCAACCATCTTCTTGCACACAAGATCGTGCACAAGTCCATAGTTAACAGTCCGCTCCACATTGCCTAAGCTGTCGAGAGTTCTTTCCAGATCTCTCCAGCCCTCTCAAGATACTCATACTTGTGCCTTAATTTTCTAGATAGGGAACCTGTGATGAGCCAAAAGGCGAACTCATCAGCGTCCTCCCATCTTTTATAAAATTCAAGCTCAAGTTCACAGACCTTATCATGAGCACACAACAGTGAATCCATAAAAGGAACGTATGCTTGATTTTTCAGATAAAGGATGTGTTTGATGCAAAAACTCCATTCAGGGAAGTTTGGACCAGTGAGAGGATTGAAAGCAAGTAAATGATCGACAATAGACAAAGACATATCTGAAACAATAAAGAATCTCAAATAAGAACATACATGTAGAACTTCGAAAACAAATGCATTGAAAACCTTTTAATAAATCAAATACAAATGTTTTTCACTAATTGCCCAAGAGTTCCCACCGCAAGCTACACTCGTAGACGTTTACGATGTCACCCTCAACCAGAACTACGGATTTTAAGCCCCAATTCATTTAATTTCACTACCATGTCAGGAACTTTTTGACACTAGAAATTAATAATTAGTGAAAACCTTAGACCAAGCCATCTGTCAAGAACTGGGATGCAATTCTTGCATTATATTCTAAGATGCTTCTAAGCGATTAACCAAAAATTTAACTCTGGCCAAAAGAGAGAGTTTAGCATGGCACGTAACCATACCGCACAGCCCTTTAAGCTTTTGTTATCTATAATTTAAATCAATCCTAGAATACTTATGAAAGAGATGTACGCAAGCTACACTCGTAGACGTTTACGCAAAACCTCCCACTATTCATATGATTTAAATTGTTTGTCTAGAAATCCCAACAACTGTACCCATGCACCTCCAAGAACTAGCAAGCTACACTCGTAGACGTTTACTAGAGCGAGAGATACACTTACAGCCTAGGACCGCTTTGTGGAGGTCTATTGATTTTATTTAAAAAACCTGCTTAGTATTTTTCTTTTAAAAGGTTTCTTATATGCGCACATATAATTTCTTTGTTATTATATTTTCCAAATTTTTGCATGTAATTAAACAAGCACAAAAATTCCCAAAATATAATCCAACAAGAAATTAATCACATAAGGATGCTACGAAAAACTGTAAATAATAAAAGCTGTAAATCATGCTTTTCCTATTATCTACACATGCTTAATTGCGCACATAATAAATCACATATCATACGAGGACAATTAAGGTAAACAAAAATTCCTCGTGGCCCACAAAACAGGAAAAATTAAATCCTATTTATTACAATTTGAATTTGAATTTAACTGGATAAATTCAAATCTTTTCAAATCTTCTAGGGCCTCCAAATCTTCAAACATATATTTTGGGCTTTATGGTTTTGTGATCTGATGATTGGCCCTAACCATAATGCAAACCCTATGGTTTACACAGGATTGCACCAGCTACCAAAACCACGAGCCACCGCGACGGGACAGCAGCCGCCGCCGACGACCACAGCCGCCGCGCACGCTCGCGCGTGCCTCGCGTGCCCAGTACCCCCGGCGTGGCTGGCCCCTCCACCGGCTGCCCGCGACCCACTGCCGCCGAGCGCCTGCGGCCACACGCGCGCGACCCAGCGCTGCCCTCCATCGGCTCCATCTTCGTTCTTCGTCTCGACCCATCCAAATTACAGATTTGAAATAAAATTATAGAAACTATTTTATTACAATTTTATCAAATCTATTCTAATCACGAATTTTCTCATGATTTTACAAAACTGATTCAACCCTTCACGGATAAACCACCGCGGGCTGAATCAAACGGATTTCCACGAAGAACAAAAACCATCCACGACATAAAATAAAATTCATACATGCATAATTGAATTTATTATAGACAATAGAGCCATAAATCAGAAACCTGGCTCTGATACCAATTGTATGGATTTTTAGTGAACCGAATCACAAAATTCATACATGTACGATTGTTGACAGATAGGAGAAATAAACAGTTGTATACTCATTATAATAAATACTTTCAGTATACAAAACCCATCAGGATTAACCCGAGAACCACGAGGAACAAAAACACAATCATACTATCCATAAACCATTCATGCATTCATTCAATAATAATTATCATGCAAATCATAGGCAATATTATTTTTCCTGACAGAGCCAATTAATCAACCTGGCTCTGATACCAATTGAAGGGATTCATGAACTGAATCACGAAGTCCGTTTGCCAAGATCAATAATTGGAATATCAAAAATAAATTGTTATGCCTATGATTATTCCTAGCATGCTCCTATTGATTATTCATAAGGGGGTTTATCCGGAATACCTGGATTGCAGAAACTTGAAGAACGAGTGCGTAGAGATTTGATCGTTGATCCATTTTCCCACGCGCCAAGATTTATTCCTAAATGAATTAAGGAATTAAATCTAAGAAAATTAATATATAATTTTCGAAAACAAAGAGGGAGAGTTGAAAGAAGATGATCCTCCTGATCTGAACTTTTGATCTGTATCCCAACTCCAATCCGAATATCTGGTGAAGATTCCCTTTTCATTCCTTGCCCGGTTGAGAAGCAGAATTTCCTCCTCGTTTCTCAGATCTAGTCGATCACCAAAGCTCCCAAAATACTGGTTTGTTGTGATCTGAGAAACTGAGGCCTATTTATAGGAAAATACAAGACTTTTATTGGGTCTGAGTTTTCATGGGCCAGACCAGGGGCCAGAATGCAAATAGCAAATAAAGCATATCAATTAATTAATTCCCATATTCAACCCAGAATATAATTAATTAATTAATATTGATTCATTCTACCAGATAATCAATATTGTCCTACCTATTTGCTACCACGTTTTGAGGTACGGGTCGCACGGGCTCGGTTTATCCCCACATTTAAGTTTACAGACATTCGTTATTTAATTTAAGCTCTGACAAGCTATTTAATTTATCAACATCTTATATTCCTGAGTCAATCCACTCAAACTTTTTCATTTATGCTTGAACTTAATTAGCCTGCAGGACTTTAGCATAACGAAACTTTTGAGCTGCTCAGGGAATGTCACCATCTTATACTGGATGTGGTTACCTAGTTCCAGTACCAGATAGTCATATACAAAATGCTATCACCCAAGATACAGATATACAAGCTAAACTAGAGCCTTTCACTGCAACTCAAAGTGATACACAATCTGTGTATACTTCTGTACCTTCATATAGGCTTAGGATCTCATCAAGCCATAGAGATCTAGATTCTTTTAATGTCAGATAAAAGAATCGATCTCGAGTTAGGTCCTTATCAATGTGTGCCCCACACCAGCATACCAAGCCATCTAAGATAAGATGCTTATTACCGCGTATGCTGCAACCTACACCGATAGTTTATCCTTGAACTGTCTCACCTGTGATAACTATTTATATCTCGCTAGGTTAAATGATCCATACGATCTTCCGTGATCTACTACACACCGTATGATCTCCCTATCGACGAGATAAGAGGATAACTGCGTTTGCAACACATGTTTGTTAATTCAGACAGCAGATGAACATACAACATTTATGATTCCCAGTATATTAACCAATCGACCTTGTTCAAAATATACCAATCATAATGCTTTCAGTATATAAATCCATCACTTCGCTGGTGATTGATAGGCAGTTTTCTTGAAGTAAACTGGCCTTTTTGAGCGCCTTTGAAAATCTCTCTTCACAAAGTAGGCTGCATCACCATCAACTGCTGAATTTGGTGTTCAAGCAGCTTCATTCCTGTTCGCCATCTGGATGTCCCATTCATGGGTTTGAAGTTTGGCAAACAAGTCTTTGGTGGTCATTTTGGAGAGATCCATGGTTTTCAAACTGGTGGTTTTGACAAACCAATCCTCCTTCGACAGTCTTTATAGAATTTTGGCATTCATGTCGGCTACTTCTTCATCTTTACCAAGACTTTTCATCTCGCTGATGATGGCGATGAACCTTGCTTCCATCGACTTTATTGTTTCACCAGGTAGCATCTGGAAAGATTCGTATTTTTCCACAATAATCTGTTTCTTATTGCGCTTCATCGCCTCTATTTCTTTTGTGAGGTTGCTGATCCAATCCTAAAGTTCTTTGGCTGTGCTGTGCTCCACGCCAGCATCCATGAGAGAATTTGGAAGGGATTGTATAATCATTTCCTGCGCAATGTGATCAACCTGGTGGCATTTCCCGTCCTCATGTGTCCAGTCCTCCAAAGGTTTATTTATCATTTAATGCCGCCTGGAGCATCTCCTGCGGCGAGAACAACTTTTGGCATCTAGATTTTTAGAGGTCCATTCGTTAGAACCTCATCCATTTCTGGATATTGAGCTCTCAAGTGAATGAAACACCTCTTCTTCCATACTTCAAACTTCTCTGGGTTGTATTTTGGAAGACTTGGATAGGTCATCATTATCTGAAGTTTATCTACTCGCTACTCACACTTAAACAAATAGTTGGAGTGTAAGGAAGTGAGGATCCGGTCAAGCGACTCAAAACAGGACAGTTTAGAAAGACCGACCTGCGCTGATACCACTTGTTGGTCCCAGATCAGAGTACGTATAATGTGCAGCGGAAGTATTAAATTTGATAAATGCACTCTAACTTAGGCAGTTAGCTAACTATCGACACAATTTTACTTAGCAGTTTTAGAAATACAGTTCAAGTTAGCCATCTGATTATTTTAACAGTTTTGCAGTTATGAGCAGTTAACAGTTCACCCACTTCAACACTTACGAGATAAGTGTTGAAGGTTTCAAGATATGCTCGAAAACTGTAAAGTGCGTAAGTAAATAAAGTTGTAAACGACACAGGATATTTATAGTGGTTCGGAGCCTTAAGTCCAACGTCCACTCTTCGGATATCTGATCCAGTAATTCACTAAGCAATGAAAATACACTCCTTACGATCTATAGCCAGTTGCTGTAGAAACCTCCCTGCACAGCACAAAAGATCACTCGCCCACGCAGCTGTACTTCACTCCTTCTTCAGTCCGTCGAAGGCTCTGCGTCTTCTTTGTGGACTGGCTCGAAGTTGGATTGATAACAAACCTCCCTTTTCCTCCTTCGGTAGGTTGGATGGTTGAGTTCTTCCCAGAACTTTCACAGTTTGGCAGTTGCCCGTAATAACCTACTCTTCCTTTGCAAGGGCAGGCTGCTATGTTTTTACTCGAAGAATAAGAACACCAAAGAGTTAAATTAAGTCAGATGACTTAATCCTCGTGTACCCAGGGTAACACGGTTAATCTCCAAAGATCCTATAAGCAGTGAATGCTTCGTGTTCAATAAATGAACCACGATATTAATGCCTTCTCTCTTGAAAGTGTTTAATGATTTGAGCTTTAACTTCTGTAGAGAGGCTAGTGTGTCGCAGATCCAAATGTGCGAGATTGTTCAGAGGTTTGGCACAAGATTTTTGCAAAGGTTTTTATGTCTCTGTATTTCCTGCTATTTATAAGTGGAGACCTAGAAAATAGCCGGTAGAGACATAGAGAAGAATGTCCAATCATAGTCCATTCTTCTCTGTAAAAAGTCTCTTTTCTCTCTGATATCTCTGCTTCATCGACTTGCCTTTCAGAGCAACTTGTACTTGATGTGTCAGACGTTCAAACAACGTTGTACACCAGTCGCAACTGAGTAGTGTCTGTCTTTTCTTATTGACTTCCTCAAGGATCTTCTACGACTGCTCGACACTTGCCTTGTACGCATTCTTAGACGCAAAACTGTCTTGACCTGAAACTGTGAGCGCCTCTCAACAGTTTTCTTTGAGTATCCAAACTTGGCAGGAAAAACTGTTTGCGCGGTTTTTGTGACTTTGATCTGCTCTGCTTATCTTCGTCTTGTATGCTTGACAGTTATCTTGTCAGAATGATGTCTTCTTCAAAACTGTTCCACAGTCTTGATGATATCCTTCTTCCTAGACTATTACTACTCAATTATCCTATACAAGGATTACATGAGGTAATACTCTAAAGCCTAGACTTTGGTATATAGTTTTGACACATCAAAACATGAAATTAAGGTGGGATTACAACAATAATACGTAACAATAATTCAGGACGCATTTTATTTTATATGCATAACAACCTAACATTTAACCATGTCAAAAAAAAGAAAACCTTTTTATATCCAAAGCATTGGTACATACAATTAGGGGTGAGCAAGAAATCGAAAAAACCGAAAATCGAACTGAACTGAACCGAAAAAATTACGATTATTTTGGTTCGGTTATTTCGATTTTCGGTTTGGTTTGGTTATTTTTTTTTCAATATTTTGGTTTTCGGTTTTCAGTTCAATTATTTTTTTCGAACCGAAATAATCGAATAACCGAATTTATATATATATTTTTAATATATATATATATATATATATAAATTAATATATAATTATATATATATATATATATAAAATATATTATCTAAATATATATAATTTTTATTTTTTTAATTTTTAATTTTATTCATTTATTAAATTTATATTACAATTCGGTTATAACCGAAAAAAATAACCGAATACCGAATAAGATTTCCGGTTCGGTTATTTCGATAATTTGGTTCAGTTCGATTACCTTAAATATAAATTCAGTTATTTCTGTTCAATTATTTTACAGGTTAAAACCGAACCGAATGAACGAATACTCACCCCTACATGATACAATATATTATACTATAAGTAAATAATTGTAGGTATTTCAAATGATCTTAACTAATTCATTTAAGTCACAAATTTAAGAACATATCTTTGGCTATTCACACTCCATCAAATTGTTTTGGGCTGATTTTTCAAAATCATCACAATAATGAACAACCCGCGTATACAAATATCGATATCTACATCCCTTCGTTTGAGTGTAGTGGTCAAAGCATTTTACCTGTAATTGAAAGCTCATGACTTTGAGCTTCTCTAGAGACATCTTGGTGTGTGAATTAATGTATTACTATTCAAAAGAGTGAAAGCGTCTTACCAAATGAACATATGATCAAGAAGTCAATCATGGATTCAAAATATTTGTGGATATTTAGGTGTGAGTTTTAAATTTATAAATTATATAGTATTAAAGAAAATACAAGACTGATTATTCCTACAGATGCCGAAAAATCAATAATCAAATCAAACCGAATAAATTTATAATATTTTGATTTTCGGTGTATTACGATTTACAACTCTAACGAAGCTCAGCCTAGCTTGCTTCTAGAAGAGATGTTACTGGAAAACGTATCAACCGAGAAGAGTTGCTTAAGCAATGAAAATGCTTTATTTTCCACACATGCACGTTTTTAACATGGTATAAGAGCCAGGTTGAGTTATAATAAAGTGAGGTTAGATTAGTTGTGCGTGTTTTTCATGAACATCTTCCTCGTCAATCCGCAGACAAGAGCTGGCACAGGGACCTCCGGAATGCGTTCGATGCCTTCCGCAAACACCACCCCATCCCCGAATGTAGGTGAGGCTCAATATGGCCGTGAAATGCCCAAACCCCAGGGTTATCCGCCAGAAACCTCAACGTCGTCCATCCATACTGGAAGAGCATAGTCGTGTTCCTCGACGGCGGGTTCCTCACAATTCAGCTCTGCCACGTCTTGCTCCGTGAACTCCCCTTCCCCATACCCAAGCACCCAGAAATCATGCCCGTGCAAATGCCACGGGTGAATCACGCTCACGTTAGCGATCAGCGCATTTGCATTTTGCAGTACCATATCGACCGTGGAGTTGAACTTCAGCATGTACACTCCATTCTCGTACCTCAAGTTCTGGTTTGCCGCCGGCCGCATCACGTCTTAGGCTGAACCCTTCGGCAGGGCTCTCGGGGTTGAAGGCATTGGGTATGCGGTATTTGATTGCGCCTAAGTAGGGTGTGGTGGGTAGGGTTAGTGAGATGTTGTTGATGGCACAATTTGTGCATCCGTCGAAGTAGTTTTGAGTGTTCAGCATCACGATTAGCCTGTCGTGTGTAGTTGGCGGCGGGGCGAGCCCGAGGCGGCGAGGATCTTAATGGTGAAGGCTTTGTTGTGGTTGTAGTCGTCCCACCGTGGCGCCACGAGCGGTGGTGAGTTAGGGAGGAGCCATGGCGATGTTGCGTCAAAGTTGAGTATGGTTAGGGATGGCGGAGTTTGGAGCCCTTTCACGCTGAGGGAAATTTAGTAGTTGTTGGAGGTGTTTTGCTCGGTTGTGAAAAGGACTGAGTAGTGTGAGATAATCTTGTATTTATCCTCCTAAGATATGTTTAGATTTCTTTGGTTTATCGATATCTTTAGTTTTTAGATATCTCTTGTTTAGAGATATATTTAGTTTTCATATATATATCTAGTTTTAGATATATTTGATAAGATATAGATAGATTTCTCATTCCTAGTTGATTTAGATTTTTAGTTTCTTTTGCTTATATATACCTCATTCCATTAGCAATAAAATTCAAGTTTTCCTTTTTATAATTTCTCTATTATTGTTCTTGCTTGCCACAACACGTGGCATCAGAGCCAGGTTTGGTGTTCAATCCATAGCACTCACGCAACCATCATCTTTGGTGTTTGATCCAAAGTACAACGCAACCATCAGTTTTGGTGTTCAATCCGAAACATCACAGTAATGGCGTTGGCAAGGCTAGAACAAGTAGATAACATTCGACTCGACCGAGATATGGAGAACGCAAGTAACTTCCCATATTCTCACTCGTTCGTATTATGGGGATTGGGCAATCCTCATGAAGGTGCATCTACAAGCGCAAGGCCTGTGGGATGTAGTCAAAGAAGGACCAGGATACCAACGACATGACAGGCGTGCCATGTCAATGATTCTTCGGGCAGTGCCGCTGGAGTTGATTTGCGTGATTGACATTAAAGAAATGACCAAATAGGCATGGGAAACCCTGAAAACCATGCGCGTAGGGAGCAATCGTGTACGAGAAGCCAACGCGCAAACACGAAGAATGGAGTTCGAAAATCTCACCTTTAAAGAAGGTGAATGAGTCGAGTCTCTTAGAATAAGACTCAGGGCAATCATCAATGGTCTTGAATCATTAGGCGATACTGTAACCGAACACAAGGCGGTGCTCAAATTCCTTCGGAGTGTTCCACGACAATACAAACAGATGTCAAAGGCGATTGAAACCTTAGTGGACCTCAAAACCATGACCATTGAAGAGTTGATTGGTCGACTCTTGGTTGTGGAGGAGTATGAGGAACTCGACAATGCAACCCTTACTGATCGTTTACTTGTCAAAGAAGAAGAGTGGCGTGCTCGACAACATCAACGTGATCACAGGCAAAACTCAAAGTCTAGAAACTACAGAAATGCAGCCAAACAATAGGTGCCAAATGGAGATAAATCAAGATGGTTAAATAACACGTCTGCACACAACTCACGAAGAAAGGAAACTGCAATTATTGTGGAATTGCTGGACATTGGGCCAAGGAATGTTGTAAAGCAAGGTGTGATCGTAAATAGCGTGAGCGAACAAATCTCACGAAAGCTGAACCATATATAGCATATGAACCTGCTCTCCTCATGGCGAAAGATTGCTTCAGCCCCAAGCCATGCTGAAAGAATGCTGCAGCAACGAACCTCAGTCCCAAGCCACGCTGAAAACATACTGCAACAACGAGTCTGAAACTCGGGCAGTGCACCTGAACGAAGCTAGGTGATACCAGCAGATAAGTCAGATGGCATGTGGTATCTTGATACTAGCGCAACCATCCACATGATCGGAGAAAAAAAGCATTCGCGGAGTTTGATGGATCGATACATGGCTCCATACATTTTAGCGATGGTTCAACCGTGAAGATCCAAGGAAAAGAGACCGTAATGCTAAGATGTGTTACTGATGATCAGCGTGTTCTCTCAGACGTATACTGCATACCAAACCTGAGGAGTAATAGTATCTTACTCGGATAGCTTGATGAGAATGGATACAAGATCACAATCGAAGGAGGAGTACTTTGTATCCTTGATTGTACGTGCAAATTACTCGCACGAGTTACAAGATCAAGGAATCGACTTTACATGCTAAGTCTGAATCTCTCCTCTCCAATAAGTCTGTTAACTTAAAAGGATAGTGCAGCGTGGGTCTGGCACGCACGCTTCAGACATCTTCACTTTTGAGCCCTATGCAACCTCACATGCAAGAACATGGTTCGTGGTACGCCAAACATTAAACACGTTGAGGAGTTGTGCGATGGATGTACTCTGGTAAAGCAACATAGAACACCATTCCCTCGCACTACGACATATAAAGATCGACATCCTTACAGACTCCTTCTCTTTGGAACTTTTTTTGTGGCAGTCCTTCAACTAGATTATGCTTTGCCAGATGTCTGATTGAGTTAAAGTTTAGATGACTTAGTTTTTTGTGCCACAATCGGTTCACTCCATCTGTCGAACTGTGTGCCATGAGACAGGTTCCTTCTTCACCACTAGACCAATCCACAATGTAGAGACCTCCTTTCCTGATTCCTTTGATCTTGGTCTTGTTGGTCTTTTTATCTATGACATAGCATCCTGACTCTTCAAAACTAACGGTGTAGCCATTTTCACTCAACTGATTGATGCTTAGAAGATTGTGCTTTAGGCTAGTGACCAAAGATACGTTCTTGATGATTATTCCATTCCGTTCCACGCATCCTTTCCCAATTACTTGTCCTTTGAAATTGTCATCAAATGTGACTGATGGTCCTTCACACATTGCAAGGTTTGTGAGCAGTTCCCTTTCTCCAATCATATGTGTTGAACACCCGCTGTCGAGTATCCATGTTCTTTCTTTCTTCCTTGACTGGGATTTCTGTACCTGCAAGACATTAAGTTATTCTTTAGGTCCCCGCATCATTTCGGGTCCTGCGAAGTCAGTTTTCTAGATCCATCCTTTTGGTATCCAGATTTGCTTCACTTTTACAATTCGTGAAACTAAGTCATTCTTGGATGACTGATTAACCCTTCTCCTGAGGTAATGTATGCTATTTGGATGCATGTGAGAAAAGGTTGTGGTGTGTGAACTCTTTCTGAAACTGTTGTTCTTGAAAGAGTCTCGAGATTTAGTTCTCGGGTGGTTAGCCATCATAGTCTTGGGAAAGTAAAATTGTCCTGACTCAGGCCTCGAATTGTTGTTCCTCCTATTTGGATAACTGTTATAATAGAACTGAGTCCTATCATAACCTTTTGGATTTATATTCGGTTGTCGAATTGACTTCCTTGCAACCTTTACATGTTGCTCAATCGTTCTTGTTGGTAAAACTGGATTCCTTGCGTATGGAGCATTACACTTATCCAGTTTCGAAGGACAGTCAGTTTTTCTCTCGATAGTTTTTTTATACAGTTTACGAACTGTGTGAGCTCCCTATTGAGGTGTCAGTTTATATTCCGTTTTTGACCAGCATTTGGTCTTCTCTTTTTGCTTAACTGGCTCTTTGGAAATTACTTTTCTTTTCTCCAACACCCAGGACTAAGTTTGGCTTTGACAGAGCCTAAAAATGTTTTCTTAGTCGTTGAAATAGATGCATGTTCGCTCAAATTTTTTTCATTTTGATGCTCCAGAAATCCAAGTCCTAATTTATCAGATGATTGTTGAGCATTCAAAATTTCATCTAATTTTCTTGAGCTCTTTTTAAACGAACAATCACACTTAACATGCTCAAGTTTTCCTCAAGGAATCAAACTCTGTTGAAACATTTTCAAAATCTTTGAGAAGTTCCCTGATGATTAAATAAACCAAGATTTTACCATGACTGCAATTTTAGAGAGACGCGAAAGCGAAAGCCTATGGGGTCGCTTCTGTAACTGGATAACTAGTAGTGAAAACTGTCGTTTAGAATGTTTTTCCTTGAGTTCTTCCAGTTCCTCACTGAGTGACCTCGTTCTTTCAACTTCATAGGTCAAAACTGAAATTTTTGATTTCAATGAGGCATTTTCACTAGCTAAATCATTTTTAATCTCATGAAAAATTTCAAATTCTTTTACGATATTTTCGCGAGAAGCATCCTCTGAACTTGAGCGACAAGGTTCAGGGCTCTCTTCTTCGAATGAAAATGCTAAATATAGAGGTAGATGAGTTGTTACTACAATCTCACTAGTTGATGCGTTGATCTCATCATCAGTGACATCTCCATCAACTTCTGTCATGTAAGCCGGGAGTGCCTCCTCATTATTCTCGTCCTCTGAAGTGTAATAGCCGTCATCGTGATCTGGAATATCTGGCACTTCAGTTCTGGACAACATCGCATTCGCCATAGCTTTCGAGGCTCTCCTCTCAAATACTTTCCTCAGTCTTTCTCTTTCCTCTTGAGAAACTAGAGGGCATTCATACTTCAGATGGTCTGGAGAGTTGCATTCAAAACATGTGCGTGGCTCTCTCTTGGTAAATCTCTGCTCACTGGTCTGAGCTTCCTTCCCTTTAGCTTTGGCCTTCTCAAGAAGTATGGTCAGGTTCCTCATCTGTTCCTCCAGTTTTTCAACTGTCTGCTCAGTTTCTCACTTCACAACTAAGGTAGAGGTGTCCTTGATGGGTTTTGTACATGATCGATGCTAAATCTGCATACAAATTATAGCAAAGGGCAAATACATTTATAAAACCCGAAGGTTGTCGAACCCACAGGGATAGTGCACCGAGGGAAAATCATATACTGAATATAGTTTTTGAAACCTTTGTTTGGATAATTCGAATTTCAGGGTTTTGGATTTTTCAAAACAATTAATTTAAAGAGATTAAAACAAATATTAAAAAGCACAGATTCTAGGGAAATCTACCAATCTGATCAACATGCAAGAAACAAATATTCAAACCCATAAAAGATAATTTTGGTGGAAAATCTATTAATGTGGAATCAATTCCTTGGTCAGGCAATTAAATCCTAAATTACTAACTAGTGGTTATCTCCTCTCGGTCTCAAACACACAAAGTTAATCAATTTCATAAAGATCTAGATTTTCCTACGATTGAAATCTTCTTGGTCGGATAGATAATCAAAAGTATTAAATCCTAACTTCCTATTACTAACCTTCACCTCTCGGTCCTTCGATTAATAATTGTAACCTACCTCAATCTTCATCTCTCGATCCTTCGATGGGAATAGATTTAAAACAAAACATAGGATTTAAACCAATTAAAGGGTTTGAATAATTGAATCTAAACATGCATCACAGATGGAGAAACCCGAGAACCTGTTAGGGTTCTAGCCTAACATATTGAAAGTAAATATTGCAGGAAAAAGTAAAGATTGCATTAAAACTAAATAAAAATTAAAGAGGAATTCTGAAAAACTTAAAGTGAAAACAGAAAATTAAAGTAAAAGTTAACAACTGAAAGAGACCTAATTCTGAGCTATTCAAGAGTTTATATAGTAGTAGGGTTGAGGCTTTGGATGGTATATTGGCCCCAAAATTCATCCCTATCTTGATATGGTATCTTCTCCTTTCAAATCTTCAATTACGTGCGAATTTGGGCTGCAAAAACACGCGTCTCGGCCGAGATAAGTCTTGCCACGGCCGAGATGGATGCTTCTGTCTCGGCCGAGATAGCCTTCATTTCGGTCGAAACAGAGACCATTTTCGCCACTTCCGACCCTTCTGCGCAGTCTTACGGTTTTGGCCATAACTTTTGCATCCGAACTCCGATTGATCCGATTCCAGTTGCATTGGAAAGCTAATTCAAAGATCTTTCAAATGACATGCTCCATTTGCTCAGATTTTATCGGTGGAAGAATTAATGACTGTTTCTTTGAACATCTGCTGTTTTCGGTACGGGTTCTCCATTGGATTTGGCCTAAAACCTGCGAAATCTTACCATGACAAGCATAATACCCTCTAATATATACTCATGCTCAGTTTATTCAAGAAAACAAGCTAAAATGCATAAAAGAAAAGAAAAACAATGTGATAAGAGAGTAGAAAAACGAGCTTATCAAACCCCCCAAACTTAAACACTTGATTGTCCTCAATCAACAAAAGAAAGAATCAAAAGCTCAAGCACAAGAGTAGTGCAATGCCTCACAAGATTCATCACATTCAAACTCGTAAATCTACTAAACATTAGCATTTTTGAAAGAATCTGAAAATCTGTAAACTATGGAAGACTCACATGGGAAGTGTTTCGCTCATTCGCTCAAGTGTTTAGGATAATTATGAGATCACACACAAGTCATGCAAATCAAGTTCTACCATAGGCTTGCAAATAATCTCAATCTCCACTGCCAATATGTGCACACAAGTCTAAGATCAGAAAGAACTTTATTCAAGGTTGTAATGTAGGCTTTTTAGTGAAAGGTAGGGAAATATTTGGCCAAGTGACTCAAAATCAAATTCAGTGCGTCCACTTCATCAATCTCAACTCACTATCTATTGATATCTACCCAACTCCTTAGATCTTCAATACAAACCATGGCTCTTTTATTTCTTTCTTCTCTTTTTTTTCTTTTTCACACATATCCTTTTATGCTCTAAACAATTTTGATTATACATTTGAGCTTATAAGGATTAACAAACACATAAACACATTTTTTTTCTTTCTTTTTCATTTTCTATTTTTTTTTTCTAGAGCCTAACCTTATCTTTTGTTTTTACCTTTCTAATAATATATTATCCTTCTCAAACAAATCCCAACCCACTCTCATAGACAAGAGTTGATTCCCCTATTTATTTCCAACACATAGACAAAGAAAGAAAATATCATAGGCTCAAAATTTCCTAAACCTGTGCACACTAGCAGTCTTGAAAAAGAAACAGAGCAAGTTCTAGAGAAACTCAAAATTGCAGACACACTCACAATCGAATTTCAGGCTCAAAAATTCACACTTAGGACAATTTTTCTTCTACAGTAACATCAAATCATCATCTAACTATCATGCCAACGCAAGTCTCTAAACAAGTAATCATGCGGTATTCACATTCATGGGCATACTCGACCACTATCACGATCAACGCAAACTAAAGTCAATCAATTCTAATCTCGCGTTCTTGTTAGGGTTATCATGCTCAACTCCCACAATTCAATTTATTCAGAAATTTTCCCATGCAGAAATTTTAAATAAAGCAAATAAAAGAGTTTCGAATCCGTTAAATCTTCCTCCCCCCAAACTTATTTGAAAGTTAGAGAGAATAAGTTTGAAAGTCAGATTTCGAATTCGAAACTGTACCTCAATTGTTGGCCTCAGACACCGACTTTTTATCTCCTTCCTCTTCCTCATCAGCCGGCATTGATTAAGTCTTCTAGCACTCCTATCTCGGCCGTGGCGAACATCATCTCGGCCGGGATGGAGCTTTCTTGTCGACCTCCTTCTCGGTCGAAGTGTACCACGCCTCGAGCTTCGGTCTCGGCCGTGGCAATCTCTGCCTCGGTCGGGATGGTCTTCGATTTTTTTTTCAAAAGAAAATAAAAGTGAACTAACAGTGATAAACAAAAGAAAACAAAAACACTGAACATAAACGGGAAAAATTGAAAACACAATGGGTTACCTCCCATTCAGTGCCTTATTTACCGTCGTAGCTCGACTCAGCTCAGCTCACCAAGGCGGTCGAGTCCAGACTCATCGACCCCTCGAATCAACCATGAAGACTTTCCGATTTTGAATGATGGTGGTATACTCGAAAGAAGGCAGCTTAATTACCGATTTCACTGACTCGTTTTCTCGTTCCCACCGAATGGCTTCTTCTTCTTCCTCCGGTGTCTCGTCGTCATCTTGCTCTTCTTCTTCTTCTTCTTCAGCAGTAGTGATCCGGTTGCACTCCCCTTTCCTCTTGTTCTTGTCGATGCAGAAGGTTATAGATTCTTCATTCCCTCTCAGTGTGATCTCCCCCTTCTTGCAGTCGATCAAGACACCAGCTGTGTCGAGGAACTCTCTTCCCAGGATCATTGGGGTGTTGGCATCTTCCTTCATGTCATGGATGACAAAATCTGCAGGGAAAATAAGGTGACCAACATGAATGAGAACATCTTCTACGATACCTTTGGGCTTGGACACCGATCAGTCCGCCATCTGAAGGGTAATTGTAGTAGCTCTCATCTCCCCAATCTCCACCTTCTTGTAGATAGACCAGGGCATCAGGTTGACGCTCGCCCCGGTGTCACACAGCACATTCTGGAACTCTTAGCCTCTGATCTCGATAGGAATCGAGAAGCATCCTGGGTCAGACCTCTTGATCGGGATCTGCTTCTGTAGGAGTAGGCTGCATTCCTCATGGATCTTTACAGTTTCGTTTTCCACGAACTGCTTCTTCTCGCTCATCAGTCTCATTAAGAACTTCATGCCTCCCGGTATCTCTCTGAGAGCTTCAACACGAGGTATGTTAATATTCACTTTTTAAAGATTTTCAACAAAACGAGTGAATTTAGAATCTTCCCTTTTCTTAGCGAATCTTTGTGGGAAGGGTATGGAGCAACCGGCTCATTTCTTCTCTCTTTCTCTTTTTCCTTCTCGCCCTGCTTGGCTTTCTGTTTCGACCGGGATGAGTCGATCCCGGCCGTCCTGCTTTCCTCTACCTCGACTAGGATGGGACCCATCTCGGTCGAAACAGAGCGGTCTTCCACGTGATTTTTCTCCTCTGTTTCACTCATTCCTCCTTCCGGGTCGCTCGGGCCTTCATATCTCCTTTCAGATCGAAGCGAGATAGCATTGACTGACTTCTCCCTTGCTGGATTTTTTTACGTCATGCTCGGAAGTTGCCCCGACTTGTGTTGATTTCCCAAGGTGGCGGAGATCTGACTCAACTGGGTGTCCATCATTTCCAGATGCTTTGTCATCAGTTGCATGTGAGTGGCCATCCCTTTCACTTCATTCTCCACCTTGCCGAACCTGTTGTGTGAACTCTTTATGAATTTTTCCAGTGTCTCTTCCAGCACAGATTTCTTTCTCTCCACGATCTCACCTCCTGTACCTACATCAAAGCCATGTGGAGGGTGTTCTGCAGCAGTGGGGTTAGCATAAGAAAAACCAGGGTGAGATCGCCCATGGTTATAGTGATACCCCTGATTACCTCGGTAGTTATTGTGATAACCACCTCCTATATAATTTACCTCCGAATTCGCGGTTCCAGATGAATGATCACTATAATTTCTACAGATTAATTATAGAAATAGTGGCAAATAAATTTGTAAACCCTAAAGTTATCGATCCAGGGGAATGAAGCAACGAAAAACCTTAAGTACTAAATCATAAGTTCTCAAAATACTGGTCAAGAAAATCAATTAAAAAGTTTTGGTTGTTTTGAAAATCGCAATACTTGCTAATGAAAATTAAACAGGAAATTAAAAAGCTTCTTGATTAAGATAAGAGGAGCACAGATTCCAGGGATATCTACCTATCAAGTATGACATGGATGAATGAATTGATTAATTCCCAATTTTAATTCCTCTTCATAGTGAAACATCAGAAAAATATTATGAACTTCTTTGTTTGACAATTCATAAAGTAGATTAATTAATTACCTATCTCCGCTCGGTCTCAAGATAAATTAACTAACTCCAAAGATCTACAGATTTATCCCTACAATCGATCTCCTTCAGTTACGACAAGAAATCATATTATATTGTGAAAATCTCTTTCCATTGAAAACTATCACAGTTACGTCTCAAGTAATCAACTAGATAATCCTAAGATGTGGCCAGCAAATCAAGATTATGAATAAGCACAGATTTCACAAACTACGAAGGGAAAGGGAAAATAATTCAATTAATCAAACATGTATACATTGATAATTCAAAACCCTAGAATCTGAGGAAGAGATTAGTTACACATATTCAGAGTAATATTCATCATAGAAAGATAAAACCTGAATTGCATAAAAACTTTGGTCTGAATGTCTTCCCACAAAAATATGTCTTCAAACATAAACCTAAAAACTCTTGGAATCTCTAAAATCTGAAATCTGGAATGAGGAATGCTTAAAATTCGATTTTACAAGGTTATATATAGAGGTGGAGGTGTATCATATCAAATCTAGGGCTAAAGATATGAGTAAATCCGATTTTTATCAGATTTCCGCTCCAGCAGACTTGCTCGCATCGATCGTGGCTGATCCACGTCGATCGACGTGGCTTCCTGGTCGGCGTCGATCGATGCTGATTGGCGTCTGTCGACGCAGCTTCTCGCCCCTTCTGCGCGGTCTCACGGTTTTGGCCATAACTTCCTCCTCCGAACTCCGATTGACCCGATTCCAGTTGCGTTGGAGAGCTAACTCAAAGCAGCATCCATTGCCATGAACCAATAGCCCGAATTCCTCTTGTGGAAAAACTCTTCACTGCTACTCTTACACGTCACTGCTTTCGGAACGGTTTTCTCGTGAGTTTAGGCTTAAAAACCTGCACAGATACCAAAATACGCCTAATACCACCTAATATTGATTCATGCATAAATTATATATATAAACTCAATAAATCTACATAAAATAGTAGGAAAATAATATAGATAAGTGAGTGAAATAATGAACTTATCAAATACCCCTAACTTGAACGTTTGATTGTCCTTAGTCAATAGGCAAGAAAGAAATCAAAAGATCATGTGGTTAAAGTGCAATGCCACACAAGATTCATCATAGTCAAGAACTAAAAATCCACTACCCACAAGCAATTTGAAAGAGACAGAAAATTCATCAACCGTGGAAGAACTCACAGGAAGTGTATCGCTCAACTCTAAAGTGTTTAAGGTAAAGATGAAAGCACTCAACAACATGTATGAAGAAATTTCTACCATAGGCTTGCAGATTTTCTAATATCTCCACTGCTAGAATGTGCACACAAGTCTAGAATCAAAAAGGACTTTCGAAAGGTTGTAACGTAGGTTTTTTCTGATATGGTAGGGAAATATGGCCAAGTGACTAAATCAATTGAGTTCATGACTCTCAACATCTCCAACCACTATTTATAATCATCCACCTTATCTCCTCATATACAACAACAAACTCAAATTTTTTTTTATAGCTCATTTTGAATCTCTTATGCTCTTTTCGATAATTTTGTATTCTTTTCTTTTTTCAGAGAGCTTATGGGAATTCTAATTATTTCTTTGAGCTTCTTTTTTCACACATCTTTTCACCGCTAATTTATCATATCTTATCACCAATTCACCAATCAACCCCATACATACCACAACTCAAGACACGAGTGAGACAATAATTTTCTTTATCTCATAGACAAGGAAAGAAAAATTGTACAGGCTCAAAGTGGCTAACTAGGGAAAAATTTATTGTGAAGGGACAATGTTTAGGATATTGGGTTAACAAAGATGGCCTAATATCATTTCCTAAACTTGTGCACACTATGCAGTCTCAACACAGAAAATAGGCAAGTTCTAGAGAAATCAAAACACACATGTGAATCTCACATCAAAAGAAATAAAGGCTCAAATTCTCACACAAGGATTCAAAAATTTTCTTCCACAGTCAATTTCAAATCAGCTCAATCAGCATGCAAGTATAAGTGTCAAATCAGTCATATCATGCGGTATTCTACATTCATAGGCATCTAACCGCAATCTCAATCAATTCAATACTCAACCCTCAATCAATTCTAATCT
The DNA here is from genome assembly GCA_026898455.1 of Plectranthus barbatus. NCBI lineage: Eukaryota > Viridiplantae > Streptophyta > Magnoliopsida > Lamiales > Lamiaceae > Plectranthus > Plectranthus barbatus. Next base: position 37,185 of record JAPKLW010003446.1, read on the forward strand.
CACAATCTCATTCAGGTTATCTCTAAACTCAAAATTTTCCCCCACAAAATAACATAAAATAGAAAGGTACGAAAAATTAAAGACAAAAAATAGAATAAATAAAAGGTAGGACGTTCCATCTCTTGTCCACATCCCCCCAAACTTATTTCCAACTCGAAGAGTGGAATAAGTTTGAAAATCAGACAAAAGAGGGAACGATACCTGGTAGTTGATCTCAGACATCAACTTTTTTATCCCCCGGAGTCTTCAATCACCATCAAGGAGGTCGGGTCCAGGTAGGTCCTTTCGCGACCTCCTTTCCATCTTTGTTCTTGATAACTTGCATCCCCCATTTCTTGGTGTCTTTTTTCAGAAGGACCTTATGTGTGCAAAATGAGGGGCTGATCCCCTTGGTGTCTTTCAATGTCCCCCCAATGGCGGACTTGTACTTCCGTAGAACTCGTAGTAATTTTTCCAACTTCCCATACCTGAGGTGTGCCGGAAGCATCTTGAGTTCCAGAACCAGTGGATCAGAGTTAGATTGCAGCTTTCCCCGATTTGCGTCGGTTGACATGGGTGAAACTGTCGCAATCCCTTTTCTACGTCGCGCTGCTTCTGCCGATGAGAATTCTGAGACTAACTTCCTTCGTACGTCGATCGACGTGATTGTTGCATCGATCGATGTGGCTCCCGAGGCTGCATCGATCGATGCATACCATGCATCGATCGACGTGGAGGCATAGATGCGGCTAAAAGTTCAATGTAATTAAACTCTCAACTATACAAAGAATAAAATATCAAATCCAGGTTCTTCTCCGTTTCGCCTGCTAGAGTACCGGGATACTACGGCAAAGTTCTTATAACTAGGCAAAATCAATCGTTGAGTAGTTTTTTATCAACTAGGCAAGTAATGGAAACTTATGCTAACAATGTATGACTAACATGAATCAAACAATCAATTGACATTCACTCAATTTATTCCTTTCACAATTTGGTAAACCAAAACACACAAATGCTCAAATTAGGAAGGTAGGATGTCGAGATGAACTTGGATGCAATCGACTTAGGTAAATCATCGATGTAAACACGTTTTAATTCCTAATTGGATGAACTCTTACCCTACACTAGTCAATCCCCAGTCACGGTGAACCAACCGTAGATGATACTAAAGTCCTCAAACAGTCACGTTATCGGACTCTAGACCACTCCTAATCGCTCGTAAATCATTGCCCTATGCCCTATCTCCGCACAGGGATTGGATCAAGGAACATAAGAAGTCATACTATTCATGACACGCCTATCCGCGTGTTGGCTGCAATATTTGTGTCAATTATCATCTAAATTGGCTATTACCTACATCTAGATGAATAGGAACAAGCTCTAGTATGCTTCAATCACAAAGAGGAAGGTAAACAAGCAATAATTTAACCCAAATCTCATGCATCCTCATCCAAATCAACATCCAAGTAGAATTAGAACTTCATACCTTTCAATTGTACAATTACAAGTTTGAATTCAATGTACGTCATTACAAATTGAAAGGAGAAATAAGAATCTTCCCCAAATTGGATTTGGTTGCTTTGATCCACCACCTTTAATCTTCAATCTCCTCCAAGTATTGATGAATTAATCTCCTAGATGCTCTAGGATTATGATGAATTGTAATGGAAAAATGGAATCTAGGGAAAAATCTAGCCATCGTATATGAAAATTGACAAAAGTTCTTCAAATAACCGCCTCTTCCCCTTTTATAGGCAAGCAATCAGGGCCTCGGATCGCCCGGTCAAAGTTTGGCTCGCCCGGGGCATCAATAACTGCCAAAAACCACCAAAAACCGTCTTGGCTCGGCCGAGCAAGGCATGGCTTGACCGAGCCAAGTCTCTGTTCGCTCGTGCTCGATCGGTCCTGCACCTGCTCGGCCGGTCGAGCCCTCTGAAAGCCCCGCTCGGCCGGTCCTGCACCCGCTCGGCCGGTCGAGCTCTCCAAACTTCAAAACACGTGCGATTTTCCTCCAAAACTCCACCAAAATTGCTCGTTTATGCCCAAAACCTATCCTACACACATCAAACACACAAAACACGAAAACACAACCAAAATACGACAAAAACTTATGATACGGGAGTAAAATAGCCACAAACAAGCAAGTACACACATCAAAATATAGGTCATTTTACACATGTATCATAATCCCCCAAACTTGAACCTTTGATTGTCCTCAATCAAAACAAAGTAGAGTAATTAATCTACCTCATGCAATACCTCATAGCTCATCAAAGTTATCTTAGCATGTTCAAGTAAAACGAGATCATCACCTAACTTTGTAACAAGGTTAATGCTAAGGACATGAACCACTCATCAAAAATGGATACAAGAAACGAAAGCACTCCCTCACGTGTTTAGGGATGATGAGATTTCACACAATCACAAGATATCGAGCTTGATTTCCATAAGCTTGCATCCATTCTCACCACTATACTACAATGAGTTAGTTTCTAGAATCAAAAAGGTCTTTTCACGGGTTGTAACGTGGCTAACTAAAAGGTGGGTGGTTTTGGGCCAAAGTGACTAAACTTCTCAATTTCCCAAAACCCCCAAACGTGTTCTTTCGAACCACTACAAACCCCCGAGGCTTTTCATTTCACAACACATTTTTCTTTTTCCTTTCTTTCTCCTTTTTTTTTCTTTTCTAGCACCATCTTTCATTCATCTTGTCGGTGCTTCACAACACACTTTTTTTTTCTTTTTCTAACACTTGCACCAAAATTTTGTTTAGTAGGTGCTCATTTTTCTAGGATCCACAACAATCCTTCATTTCACTCTTTCCTGCCTCAACATTCCTCATCAATACAAATTCAATCAATTCCCAACCCAACTCTCATCACCGTATTCACCCTCATACACTCTTTCCCCCCAATAATGGTCCTATTTATATCAAGAAAAATTCACCAATAAAGCTCAATCACGGGGGTCAAAGATAAGATAGGCAAAATAATGATAACAACCACCTTATACTCCCGGTGTGAAAGGTAGGACTAAGAATCGACGGCCTAAGATCATTTTCTAGTTACACACTCATGCCAATAGATAGAGAACGGATGCAAGTTCTAGATCTCGTACTCTCAATCTTGCCACTCACAATCGAAATAGATATGACAATATCATGGCTCAAACCTCACAGCTTTTTGTCAAGTCTTATGCATTAACCACATACAAAACTCGGCAATTCAAAAGTTAAACTTAAATCATGCTTTGAAAACTAGATTCCGCCCTATCATAAGTTGAAGTAGACATCAAACTCCACTAAGTAAATCATGATTAAATCTCAAGTCTAGTTCGAGTTCATCACACACACACAAGCACACAACATCCTAACAACAATCTACATGTCATAACACAATGTAATGAATCTAGATGGTAGGAAAGACGATAGAAAACGTTACCCATCAGTAGGCACGATCTGCGCTCCCCATTCCTTATTTGCACCTACTACAAAGCATACACCACCAAACAATTGAGCATAAACTAGCCGATAAAGCTCTCATATCCGCCAACTTCCACAAACCAATTATCAACAAAAATACAACAATATCCACCATTTCCACCATTTATTCCAAACCATCACATATCCACATGCCAAAACCAAATGGAAAGAATTAACCACATGAAAACTTGCCAAAATAATCCATCCATTCATCATATAAAATCATTCCACAATCATCATCCAAATTCAAATTTAAAGTAGAGGTAAATCATAGTACAACCAAATCGAAATATCAAATTTTTTTTTTGAAATTCAACTAAACTAGGCTAAACTAGAAAGCATCATAAAGATAGAGAGATAGAGAAGAGAATGAACCAGAGCACCAACTACCGACACTTCCCCCCAAACTTAGTCAAGTGAGACTAAGTTTGTAAAAAGGTAGTCGGTGCGTCATTGCTCGTCCCTATCCTGCTGCTGCTGGTGGCCCTAATCTTCCTCATCCTGCGGAGGACGGTCACTGCAACAATGGATGCAAGGCATGGGAATCACATCTTCGCAACGAGTGACAATCAAGCGAGTCATATCCAAATGAGCATCAGTACTTGTTGGTCCCGGTTTTTCAGAGTTTAAATGATAGCAGCGGAAATATATTAAGTTAATCATTTTCTTGCACTTGCTGGTTAACCAACTGACTGGGACCTGTCAGCTGGTGATTCAAGACTTAGAAAAATTTAGGCCTTGTATACACAGTTATCAGTTTTCAGAGTATACACCAGCACTTGGGTGCTGGGTTTAAAATAAGAATGTAATGCAGAAAACTGATAAAGACAAAGGATTTATAGTGGTTCGATCAACTGATCTACGTCAACTCTCCAGTCGTAGCACTGGAAATTTCACTAAGAGTAATCGGGTACAAGCGTCCTACGATCTATCTCTAGCTGGTGAATGCCTCGTCCACCAGTTCACTAGATCAACCG